>BSBK01003597.1:0-155000 GCA_027943335.1 Chamaecyparis obtusa | reverse complement strand
CTATTATTGATTATTCTAATATTGTATCTAGGTGAAATTTAATTGAAAAATTAATGTTATAATATACTAAATTTGTTAGTTAAATGTAATTTAATTCAATCTACACATCCACATGAATCAAATTTAATTATTTTATTATTTACATATCTATTTTTTTTACAGTTTGTAATTAATGTAATGTTCAACTTCTATAATTACAATTAATTTTTTTAAAAGCAAGTGATGTGAAGAAATCGCTACACAGTCAATGATGCATTTCTATTATAATTTATGTCATTGGAGGTATTGTGCTTGGAGGGAGGCTAGGCATTATATTGTGTGATAGGCTTTATTGGACTGTAATTTGTGTGCTTGAGGTAGATTTCATGGCACAGTTGAGTGTGGAAGCCGATCTTTGTCTGATCCAATTTCACAACCCTTGCCAAAGTTGTGTTATTCTATGATTGTGTAGAATTCTAAAATCTTTATCATGTATCTATGTTAAAATTTGTTGAGCACAATGTTCAGATATGCATGCTAGACCTAGAATTTGATAGCCGTATTGGCCATTTTTCCACTTTTGAACGGTATATGACAAGCTGAATTTTTATTGAACCGTATAGATTGACATGTTAAATTTTCATAAAACTGTCAATATGACACTTTAATTTATTAATAAATAGTGAAAATTTGTTATGGATAATATATTATTTTATTCAATAAAATAAATATATATTAATTTATATATAATATATGATATATATTTATGACAAATGTTTCTATTTTATTTATTATATAATTTATTAATTTAGATTATTTTTAAAACAAAATCTATGAATTTTAGAAACTTATTTTACCAATTTAAAATATTAGTATGCAATATATAAACTTAGAAATTTTCTTGACATATATTACTAATTTATAATATTTTTTCTAATTTTATATTATTTTATCACAAATAAAAGTTTCTATATTTTATTATATATTATTTTTGTTGATTTAAAATATTTTCAAAATAAAACATATGAATTTAGAAACTCATTGAGAATATTTGAGATTTTTATAAATATTACTAATTTATACTAAATATTATATTGACAAAATATTTAAATTAAAAAGAATTATTAGACTATTCATAAATTAGAAAAAAATTGACAATCAATATACATCTTAAAACGTAAAATAGAATTATTGACTATTCGTAATATACATCTTAATAGATTTGAGGTGTAAGCAAAATATGAACAATTTTTTCTCCACTTTTTAAGCCATATTACCTACTTTTAGCCACTTATTTTTACCAAATATTAAAATTGGTCATACCACAGACTATTAATATGTATTGTAATTTATTTTTTATAAATTAATTATAAATTTTATATTATGATTATTTTATTTTATTATAATTTTTTATCATTATAAATAACAGTTAATATATTATTATTATTTTTATTTCTTTTGTATTAACTATAAGGAGATCAAAATAAACAAAATACGTCAAAAGTATATCAGGAGAGGCCCAGCCTCAACCACGCGAGTTCACAGAGAGTAAGAGAATTAGTTACAAAACATGAAGGAACAAACTAAGATAGAATATTATTGTGATCCTCAACCCAGGCAGTCCAACCCCTGGGGCCTTCCATCCAAACAATATTTTTCCTATCCTAAATTTGAGACAGCATGGAGATTTGTTGATCGGTGGCATTCCTATTATGATTGACTTCCTTGGTGAGCGTCTTCAACATTTCTTCAAAATTGGCAAAGTTGTCCATGTGGCTTCTCTATTCATATCCATCCCTAAGCTCATACAGGAACATGGTGGAGTGCCCAGCTTGAAGAAATCTCCTAAGTTTCTTTCTATCCAGAGTCATGTTCATGTTCACCTGTGAGGAGATTTTTAAAAATGTGAGTTTTCGAGAAAACTCAGTAAGGGACCTGGGGGAGTCTTGATACCTTTCGTCATTCCTACACTTCCAAATCAGCCAAAGAATGTTAGAGGATAACATGTTCTAGAATATATTCATATCATTTTTAATACCAACAATATAACACATAACCATTTCAAAGATATTAACAAAGAAAGGATAATTGATACCAAACATACGCCAAATATTTTACTTCTAATTGAAATATATTTTACTTCTAAAATGAAATTTTATTTTTACATTTTAATATGAAATTTATGAAATTATGTCAATTATATTACTTCTTTAATAATAACATAAATATTTATAAATTCATTCATTTATGATATATATATTTTAAATTAAGGTAAATATATATTCTTTGATGTTAATGCATAATATTATAATTTTCAAGAAAGGTTTACAATAATTATAAGAAAATTTAATTAGTTGATGAGATAATGCAAATTAAATTAAGCCATTCTATTTTGGATGACTCTAAATTATATATTTTTATAAGCAATTAAAATATATTTATAGTTCTAACAAATTTATTAAAATGTAAATTAGATAAACATTCAAGATTAAAATTATAATTATGACAAAATCAAAAGGTAGAAAAAATTGCTTTATATATAAATTAAAATTAAAATTAATTATATTTCTGATTGAACTTTACATAACTTAAAACTTTAGGTTTAACTAGCATAACCTAACACCAACTTTAACTAAGGCAAGTACTAGCCACTAGTGGCACTTGTTACATATGACATTTCATATAAATTGTGGTGGTGTGATTTTTGTCATTAAAATTTAGTTTTTGTTGCATATTATAAAATTAAAAAAAATTATATTAAAGATAAAAAATTTATTTCTAAGCCAAATATATATTTGTGAAATGAAATCTTTAATTTTTTACTTTAAAAACGTGAGTCAATCAAAACAATATTTAACCTTTCAAAAAAAATCTAAATGTTTGCGACCAATTTAATCTAATGTTTATTTATTTATAATAAATTAAGATAATATTAAAATTATCTTTTCATATTTATAAATATGAAAATAGCAATACAAATATTATTTTGAAAAATGTATAAGAGATTTCTTGTATGAATAAATTATAAAAGTTATATAAAAGATAATAAATGAGAATAAAGATGTATAGTACCCATATAGTAAAAAGATAATTAGTAACATATTATTTTTTAATGAGAATATTAGAAAAGTCTAAAAGGAATATAGAAACATACTATTTTTCTAATTGACAATAAAGATGTTTCTATTTTTTTAAACTTTTTTAATGAGAATATTATCATTTCTTCACATTTTTGAAATTTTTGACTATATAAATAGAATATGTTTCTATTTATTATTTACAATAAATATTATTTAGATTATGTTTTTTCTATAAAATTATATAATTTAAGAATTTTATAAATGAAAAGAGTTGAAGATATTATTATTTTTAATCAAAAATATTTATTATTTCAAAATATAACTATGTCTCTCAAAACAAGTACATAATAAAGAATTTAGCAAATATAATTTGTTTAGTTTCATGTCACTTACAATGTTAATAGTTCTTTCTAATATAATTATTGTTTAATTAATATATAATAAGATTTTGTTGTTTGAAGGAGTCTTTTACCTAAATATTCTTGATTGGATAATACATTTAATTTTTAAATTCAAAATTAACTATTTTAAATAGGATTTATTTTTATTTTGGTAGAAAAAAGCTTTTGTAACATGAACTAAGCTTAAATTAAAAAATGAACAAATGACTATAAAAAAAAATGTTAATGATCTATTCAAATTAAAAAAATGTGTTTTGCTAGAAAAAAAATGTGTTTTGCTAGAGCAAAAGAAAACAAATTTCATTGATGAAATTTTTCAAAATTTATCTCATAGACTTTTCAAATTTGTTAGAGTGTTACTTCTTAACACTTTCTTGAGATTCAAATTTTATATTATTTATATTTTCTTACTTTTATAATTACAATTATTAATTTTTTTTAAAGTACTGCCACTAATGACACTTATTTCTAATTAAAAATGGTCGAAGTCTATATAGCACCGAAAGCAGCACCCATCATGCACTAGTATAATTGAAGCAGAGTACGAGTATGGTGAGGTCCAACAATGCCATTATCACATCACGATGGTCGGTCGAACACGATGATTCCTTACGAAGGCTCTCATATGCTTATGCGTTTCTTTCATGCGGTATCCGATGTCTGCTCCCCAACTTGCGTGATTCCTTACATTTTTTCTGCGTTTCTTCCCTGTGGTTTTCTGGGAAATCCACATTCACTCATACTTCTGTTCCGCACTATTTATAATCCCCTCTGCTACCATGTTTACACGCATCCCTTCAACGCCCAAGTTATATCCTGCTTCTCTTGGTGTACTTTCATTGCTTTGTTGATTTCAGTTCAGTATAATTTCATGGCATCCACTTCTACACACGCTTTTGAAGAAGTTGCACCGTCTGCATCTACTTCTGCCAGATCCACGATGCCCCTGAAAAAGCTGCCCTACGATGTCTTTATTAACCATCGTGGCCCTGATGTCAAGCACACTCTCGCGGCCACTCTGTATAACACCGTCGGAGTCATCGGTTTGAGGGTTTCTCTTGATTCTGAAGAGCTTGAATTGGGGGATTTCCTGCCGAGAGATATAGAAGAAGCTATGCGCGCTGCTTCACTCCATATAGCTATATTTTCTCAAAATTATGCACAATCTCCATGGTGTTTAGCAGAGCTTGCATATATGCTCAAAACGGGTGCCCTAATTGTTCCTGTTTTCTACCTAGTTCAGCCTGATGATGTCCGATATGCAAAAGGAGTCTTTGCTGATGCATTTAGCCGGCACAAAAAGAAGGGTAGATACAGCACAGAAAAGCTTCAGGAGTGGAAGAATGCGCTACACAGTGTATCCTACAATGTCGGCCACATTGTTAATAACAAAGAGTGAGTACTAACTAATTTGTGTTCACCACTTATCCTTCTCTTATCAGTCCCCTTATGTATTTGGTGAATTTTTTTTTTCTTTTTTTTTATAATGCATGTCATATTAAGAGATGTTTGCTCTGTTTCGTTTTTCTGCTGTTGTATATGTTTAGAGATGAGGGGAGGCTGCTCAAGAATATTGTCAATTGTGTTTTGAAAGTGGTTAAAAATGTGCCATTTGTGGTTGCCAAACATCCAGTTGGTCTAAATGAAGCTGTCCTAGACTTTGAGACAAGACTCGAATCTGTAGAAAGCCATTCAACTGTCCAAATTGTTGGAATTTGAGGTATGGGTGGTTCGGGTAAAACCACTCTTGCTAAACAATTATATAACAACAAATGTAAACAATTATATAACAATAAATGTAAAACTATGGAAAGGTCTAGTTTCCTATTTGATGTAAGAGATGCTGCTTCGAAAAGTGCTCTGCATACAAAACAGAATAAACTGATAGAAGACCTTGGTCTCCATGGTGTATCAGTTGATAATATAGAAGAAGGGAAGGGGATTCTTGCAAGCCGTCTAAGATCTATTCGGGTGCTCATTGTTCTTGATGACGTGGAGACTGTAGATCAATTGGATGCACTAGTTCCTCAGAAAGATAGTCTTGAATGGGGTAGCTTGATTGTAGTCACTACACGAGCACGTGAGGTCCTTCAAAGTTGGGGCATCTCATTTATTTATAAAATGAAAGCACTAAATTCATTTCATGCCAAGCAGCTGTTTTGTTGGCATGCATTCTTGCAGCCTTCTCCACTCCGAGAGTTTGAGGATTTGGTTGAGAATTTCCTAATTTTTTTGTAATGGATTACCATTGTCTCTAAAGGTTTTTGGAGCACAGCTATATGGTAAATGTAACAGAGATTACTGGAAATCTCAATTGCATAAAATTTCTAGAATACTCGACAAAAATATTAAGGATCAACTTAAAGTAAGCTATGATGCCTTAGATGATGAAGAGAAGCAGATATTTTTAGATTGTGCCTGTTTCTTCATTGGAAAGCAGAAATCTTCAGCCATTGCAGCTTGGGACGGATCAGGGTGGACTGGTGTACACAGTTGGGAAAAGTTATTCAATAAGTGTCTAGTTGAACTTGGTGATGGAGATTGTGTAAACATGCATGATCATTTAAGAGATTTGGGAAGAGAAATAGCAAATCAAAAGCCACCCTACCGTCTCTGGTATCCCCAGCAGATTGTTAATATTGATAATGAAACAAAGGTAAGATTAGCATTTTCTTTGTTTTTTCCTCTCTAAACAATGATCTCGCAAACTTCTTTGTCTACTTGAAATTGTTTGACTTGTCTCTATGGAATTCAATATATCCATAATTTTTGACTTCGTCATTCTCTTCTATTTAGAAGATAATTTGCATTCGAGGAATAATGGACACAACAGCTGGACCCACAAGCAAGGTTGAGTTTCCTCGATGTTCTGAAGGTGGAGAGCTTATACTTAATACAAGTAGAGAATGTTGTAGCCTCACACCCAACTCGCTTGGGTTAAAAACCTTTCAAGTCAGAGGAAATGATTATAATCAAGTAATTGGTGACAGATCTAGAGACCTGGTATGGCTTCATTGGTTCAACCATGGGCAGAGAAATTTTCGCTCGTTGAATTCATTAAAAAATCTAAGGGTTTTAGAACTCCGCGAAGAATGGGATCATGAAAAGCACTTAGAAGAATTATGGGAGACTAACAGTGATGTAAGTATCTTCATTTAGTAGGCTCTTTTATACTTTTACTTTGATATTTATTATTATTCATTTTAAGTCAATCTCATTGGAAATTTGCTATAGGGTCCTGTGCAATTAAGAGAACAGGTTATTGATGGGTGCTCAAAATTCCAAGGTTTTCCAAATTCAATAGGATGTCTCAAGTATTTGGAAAAATTAGTTTTCCGGTCATCCGGGGAAAAGATGAAGAGCCTACCAGAAAGCTTTTGCCTTCTCCAATCGCTTGAGCATCTGGAGTTAACTAGATGTTCAGGGGTATCATCACTACCCAACAATTTTGGCAATTTGAGAAACCTGAAACATCTAGATTTGTCAGGTTGCAAGAAATTGAGTGTGTTGCCAGAGTCTTTTAAGAAGCTAACACTCCTCCAACACCTCTGTTTAGAGTCATGTCATGAGCTCACCCTGGAGTCAGACTTCCTTGAAAACATGATAAAGGTTGCTTATTTGAATCTTCAAGGGTGCAGGCAATTAGCAGAGTTTCCTCGTCACATTACAAATCAGGCCTCCTTGAGAAAGCTTGATTTAAGAGATACCAGGATAAGGGAGATACCTATGAACATCAGTCAACTGAGCAAGTTGCAAAAGTTTTATGTGGGGAGTAACTTGTTGACAAGCCTGCCGACAACTTTTGGAGACTTGTTCTCCTTGACTTATCTTTCAATTGACAGTTGTTCCAAGTTGGAATGTTTACCGGACTCTGTGGGACACCTAAACCTCTTAGATACTTTGAACATAACGAGTTCGGGTCTGAAATCCTTACCAAAATCACTTAGGCAAGTGAATAATTTGCAAAGCGTTAGTATAATTTACTGCCCAATCAGCGAAATGGATCTCAATTCTTTGCAGAGTGATTTGGAACTTAATACAGAAATCCCGCTTTCGTTCTGCAACCTTAAGTATATTCATCTAGCAGAAACTCAGGTGTCCAAGATTTCCATCTCTGAAGACTGTTGTCCAGGCCTTGAGACTCTCATTGTTTCAAGTAACGAGCATCTAAGGGAGATAGAAGTCCTTCCAACTACAATGGTGAGGAACATGAGCGGTATTGCACAACATTCAACATTCAGCGGTCTTGTGAACATTCGAACTCTGTGGATAATCGACTGTCCCAAGTTGGATGCACTTCCCAATTTTGCACAATTAGCTTCTCTGCAGAGTTTTAGTCTCGAAGGCTGCCACAGAGTCAAGAAAATACAAGGTTTGGAACAATGCAGAGCGTTGGAAACGCTGAGAGTAGATACAAGCTGGGAGGAGGCGGGCATAGAAACTTTGGAGCGCACAGGGAGATTGAGGTCCCTGCGTCTCACGGCAATCAGCAGATCGGCCATTGAAGGCTGCATTCAAAGCATGCAGGTAATAATAGTTGATAGAATTCTGATTAATTTTCAGTTGATTGTGTTTGGCTGTATGTTGATGTGCAAAAGATTTGCAGGAAAGGCCAGCAGAGACGATAGTTTCCACGAGCGCAGTCCCCGAGAGTGGATCACTTCTGGACTCCTTCGACTTTACCAATCTATCCGTCATTAATTCCTTCTCCAACCAGCCACTCAGCTCATGTCCATCCCTAAAGTTGCTCTCCGATGCCGATGCCCATGCCATCATGCTATGTTTTGTTCTAAATTGCAATCCTCCACGAGTGAGTATTAAGATACATCCGGATGATGGTAGGAGAGATATCAAGTCTCTTTTCCTGGAAGTGATGAAGGGTAAATGGGTATTGATTTATGTCAGCAGACGAAGTTATAGGTTTAACATGGCAAACAAGCTCCAAATCCGGGCCCTTTTCTCGAAAGCCAGCGAAGTGGAGGTGGAGAGAGGAATGATTGTGGTGGGAGAAGAGGAGAGAGTTGTACAGGCTTTCCATAGCTTATGGAACCTTCTTTCAAATTAGTATATATGAAGTCAAATTTATTTTCTAATATAACTAGGTCCCAAACCAATTTCAAATGTCATTATATTTTAAATATATTTATTTTATTATTATACTATAATTTTATTGTTAAAATATTTATTTATTTCATTATTTAACTAACAATTTTATTATTAAAATATTGTTTTTTAGTTTGTAAGGTTTTTTAATTTTGTTTTGTTAACTGAATAAGAGACTAAAACAAAAGTTTTGATATTAAAAGCAATTAAAAATAGAGTAGAAAAAGAAGAAAATAAAAGCTTTAACTTGATCTACTAAGATCAAGTCAGAGAAAGGAGATGTTATTAGATTATTTTTTATTTTTCCTCTCCATTTTATTTTCCATTTTATTTTATTGTGGGATGGTGTAAAGATAATGCAAAGTTTTTTTAAGTTTTTTGGTAAAAAAATTTAATTGTAAAGATGGTGTTTTCTTTTTTATATTTTATGTCCTATTTTAAATTGAAAAAAGAAAACATATTCATTTTAAAATTTCCTATTTTACATTGAAAAAAGAAAACCTATTGCTAGTTAATTTTATTAAAACCTATTTCTTAAAGAGTTTTTAGAATTTTGTTGTTAAAAAGTTTATATATTAAAAATGAGTGGTTGATGTGTTTATTGTTGTGTATGATTTATGGAAATTTTCTATAGAAAAAGACAATATGACAATTAATATTCACTTACTTTTTTTACACAATTTAATATTTAAAAATAAAATTAATATTATTAATTTTATTTCATGGAAAACTAGTTTATAAAATTATTGAAAAGATAAGTTATTTTTATAATTATTTTAAATTTTATAATTATAAGCTTAGCTATTTCATCGCCATACTCAAGATACACTTTTTTAATAGCCACATTGCTTGATTCCAATAAATAGCTCAACAGTGACTCTCTTTTAAATAAGAAAATAAATTGCCTTCAACTAGACTCTTCGGGTTATGAATCTAATAAGATAAAAATTGTTATATTAAATATTATACATGTTAACAAATAGAATAATATCAAAATACATAATATAAATATCATAAAAATACACTTAAAGCAGTTAATATTTTATTCATATTTTGAGAAAATTATACCTAATTTCTATTTTATGTATAGAAACTTATGGTACCGTATGAATTGTGGTGAAATTTAGATTGCAAAGAAAGGCTCTACCAATTAGGTGTGTCATGGTCTCTGTTTTGGGTCATCCTCATCTTCATCTAAAGTAGTTAATCTCACATGCTACCCAATAAATTGGAATAGACAAAGAAGAAAAATAATTCTCCAGCTCATATTGATGAAAATATAAACCGACTTTACAGTTTCATGATGGCTAGAGAAAGAAATCTCCCATTGTTTTATTCTCCTAATAACTACAATGAAATTGTGTACAATTGTCATTAAAAAGTTTAATTTCCATAAAGAGTTAGAAGTAAATACATAATTAATTACTGATCAAACATGTCACTCCCTAAATGGTTTTGCAATCAAGGATATTTTATTGAATCATGCCTCACTTCTATCCAAGTGAACATAAGTATTGGTAGTAGTACATCAAAATAGGCCACACATATCGAACAGGACAGAATATCTATCTTTGGGAGGCACGATATTATTTGAACTTTAACTCTGGAAATAATATATAGTGAATTTAACAAATTTGAGGAGGATATTTATTCGACTTTGTATATTTGTGGTCATTGTCCATAGGCTTTATCACTGGATTCGATGAGAATCCTTTTACTACCTTTTATAGAGGCTTAATTTTACTACGACTTTAACTTCTCACAAAAGCATTCAATGACCTCAATAATTGAGAGAATGATATCCATTCAACTTTGTATATTTGTAGTCATTCTTTTAAGTTGTAGTTTTTTATTGTTGGTCCTCTAGTGTTGGGCTTTACCAATGTATTGCATTAGCATTAACATTTGTACTAACTTTGAACTCGGTTCTCATAGTGCTCCCCAATTCTCATGTATGTCTAGCATGTGTGAAGAAGCTAGGAAATGTTATAGTAGGCTCCACAAAGAAAAGGGAATCTCTCAATAAATTGGTTTGAGTTTGAATGGTCACAAATAAAGAGATAGAGCTTATGGTGCCATCCATATGGCAATCAATTGACAAAATGAATTTTGTAAAATAGTATACATTTATAGTTTTGAATACATTTAATGTGGTCATTTCAAAATTTAGGTCATAGAGGTTTTATTTGTTGATGTGATTGAGAAAATCACATTAAAAAATATTTTATTTAAATAACATTTAGTATCACACTCCAACATTATCATCCAAGTTAATAAAAAATGAAAGGAACTTCTTAACACAACATCAATGCATTATTACAATATAAATAAATTTATTTATTTTAGATATGTTTTTTTTGGTGCACTTCAAGTCCACACATACTTGCCTTTACTCTCTTTACAGGCAACAAATATTGTAAAGCATTTAAATAATGCATACCAACATAATTCCTCAACATTTGTAACATATTTTATCATAGTGTAAATACAAATTATAAGCAAATAGCCTTATTTCTAAATGTCACATTAAATGGCAACTTTTACAAACTAAAAGCACCAATAATGCTCACCCTTCTCTAAAATTATTTTATACATCATTAGACTTGAAGAAGCACAATGCATCACATGAAAACCTTCAAAACTGAAGATCTAACCAACCATTGGATTTTGGAAGCTCGTAGCATGGGTCCTATAAAAGATACAATTAGACTATAGTAAAGACCATTCTCTTGCCCTTACTAGTAGGAAATGTCCTCATCATCTATTGGCATCTTTCATCAATAAACTCCATAGAGTACAAATAAAGAATTTTAGCTTTCAATTTATGACCCTTGCACTTTTTAGGTTTCTTCACTTCAAAAAAATTTTTAAAAAAAATTAATACCATGAGGGCTTCACTTAGTGATCTTGGGTCATATCACATGCATTCGTGACATACTAAAGAATACCCCTATTTTCAAAAAATATTGGGCCCCCAAATCCTTTTTTTGTCACCCCCTCTCTAATACCCACCCAATACCCCACACACCATTTTCCTCTATAAACCCTCTTAATCCACCACCCCTGCCCCATTTTTTGCTCATTTAAAGCCATTAATATGAATTCACACAATATGGTATTGCCCCATCAATGAAGCCCTAGTGTTTAAAACCAAGTAAGTAATCCAAAACATCTTCCTCAAATGAGAAGTTATATGAAAAATAGTGTCCCTCTAATCCATAATCTACAACATTATTACTACCATATTCTCTTGGTGGAGAAAAGACTGAAATCCTTGATAAGTTTTAGGAATTTTTTTTGTATATCTTGTGTTATTTTATTCCCTAGTAGATTGAACACTCATCCAAAATATTTGGGCTCAAGTTAACACCCTATCCCAAGGATTTGAGTAGATAGCAACCCCAAAAGGGAGGTTCAAGAATGATGACCATATTTGTATGATAGAAATATTTTTAATGGAGTCCAACATTATATGAGTTCTTGGGATCATCCAAAGAAAGATACCAAGTCCTTGATAAAAAATTTTAAAAAAAATTTAAAAAAAAGAAGAAAAAATACATTAAAATCTCTAAGACAACACACTAAGAGACATTAAAGATGTATCAATTGACAATATAAAAGAAGGGAAGGGTATTAAAGCAAGTTTTTTAAGATCTATTTATGTTCTCATTGTTCTTAATGGTGTGGATGGTGTAGACCAAATGGATGCACTAGTGCCTAATCAGGATAGTTGACGCAACACCCTATGGTTGGAGGGTCTAAAAACATACTACCCACCCAAGCTGCTAAATAATCACAACATAAGTACAACACAATGACAAGATATAACAAAATTTAACTTATTATTTCATCAAAGGCCAATTACATACAACATGTCAGGTTGTAAGGCCTTCGGGCAGTTATAGCCAATACACCAACAAATACAAGAAGATCTCATAGGATCCAGCTACTCCCTAGCTAGTCCCACTGCCCTCTTTCTATGCTACCCATATCCTCCTTTTATATAGCATGGCCACAAGTCGGCCTTACAAATTAGAAATTGTAAAACAATAGTCGACTCCAAGAAACTCATGACAAAATGTGTTATCCTTCATGTCGACTTGTAATAGTCATTAAATTTGCATAGGAGAAAGAACCAACCCATATTGAGGCCCTCACGCATCCCAATGATCAATCTATATCACAAGGAATGTGACCCAAATTAAATGCACATGTCAGCTAGCTAAAATAATCAAAATAAACATGTCGATGAACTAGATCATCGAGCTTGTTAGAACATCAACCAAGCAATATATAATAGTTGTCAATGTCACTCAGTGACAGGACACCAAAATAGTGACTGAGCTCGTCGGTGAACCAAAACAGGAACATTTCACCAAGAACCCCAAAGTAGTTACCAAGCAAAAACTCATCCACTGAGCTCATTTAGTAGAGTAACATCCACACTCAGTCACCGAGTTTGTCAATGAAGAAACACATCTTCCAACCAAGAATTGCCACCAAATGACCGATAATTGTAGGTCTCCAACTAAGATCGCCACCTTAAACATTAAAAATCAAAACCAACTCTAACATATTTTTGATTGATACAAGATTGTCAACTTCCCAAGGATTCTCCTACATCAATAGTCTTGGCTTAATTGTAGTCACTACATGAGAACTTCAAGTCTTTCAATCTTGGGGCTTGTTGTTCATTTATAAAATGAGACCATTAGATTCACATCATGCCAAACAATTCTTTTGTTGTCATGTGTTCTTGTAGTGTTCTCCACTCCTAGAGTTTGAGAGTTTGGTTGAAAAATTCCTAAATATTTGTAATACATTGTCCTTAAAGTTTTTTGTAGCACAATGATATGGTAGTTCTAACAAATCTTACTAGGAGTCTCAATTGCATAAACTTTATATAATCCTAGATAAAAACATTAAAGAGAAAGTTAAAGTAAGTTATGATTTCCTAGATAATGAAGAGAAGCAAATATTTTTCATAGTGCTTGTTTCTTTATTGGAGAGAAGAAAATCTGAGTGGATGCTTGGGATGGATTAGAATGGAGTGATTTGTATAGTTGGAAAAGGATTTTAAATAAGTATTTATTTGAACTTGATGATGAGGATCATATAAGAATGCATGATCACTTCAGGAGATTTGAGAAAGAAAAATGCAAATAAAAAATCACCCTATTGACTCTAGTCTCCCTAGAAGATTGTTAATGGGTTTTTATTATAAAATAAGATTGTTAATATTGATAACTAAGAACATGTAATATTAGTACTTCCTTTGATTCTTTTTATTAACAACTGCAATGTGTTGATAAACTTTCTGCTATTTTCAATTAGAACAATTACTTTCACCAATGACATCATGCAAAATCATGACAAGATCTAGGAGTCAAATGTTATTTTTAGAAGGCTCCACACTTCACATAGCTCATTCATTGTAGAGAGGTATATGTTGGAAAGTTGACTATACTATTTCATATGACTAGATTTAGTGTTGTCATTGTGGCAACAAAGTCATATGGAGTTTTGGAGTTAGCGCACATTATCATAAGGTCAGAATATGGCTGAGTATAAGAGATTGGATAGTAAAGCAGAATCCACGATGACCTATTTTGGATAGGTGAAGTCCCAGTAAGAATCACATGAGATCTCATTCATGAGATGACAGGCCTTTCTAGGATAGGCATCGTTCTTCTAGTGGGCAAGGATGTAAGGAAACAAGTATAACAGGCATGTAAGTCAAGAAGTGATAGGCACGGAATGACAATTGAGCCTATAGAAGAGAAATACATCAAATTGATGTCTATGATATTAGGTTATAGGTTTCAGCACACCAATAGGGTGAATAGTGTGTCTGCAGCCACTATTCTTGCAACAATAAGAATTGTCAGAGAAAATGGTGAGTTCAATCTGTGTGAAATCTCGTGCACATAGCTAATTGATAACATTAAATCCATCAAACATGATAAGACCAAAATATTCAAGTTTGGGTATTTAATCATTTACATGTACTTCCATATACTTGGAAAGGTCTCAAATTTGTATCTAGACAAGAGTTTATCTACAATGGCACAGATTTCTCTTAAGGCATCTACTGAGAGCACATTAGAAGATTACATGGAGCTTGAATTAAAAAAATTCAGAATCAAAATGCAAATGAGGTACAGAATACCAAAGAGTATTGTTGAAAAATACAAGGACAACATTTTCTTTATGGTAGAAACTGATATAACTTGTATGGAAGCGGTTGAGCCAAGAACAAAGTGGATCCATCCACTTGGGTATGAAGTTGAGGAACCAATCTTGGAAGCCTGTGCACAAGTACTACTTTCAGCACCTAAGGACCCTAATGAACCTAGGTGGGGTAGTTATGAAGAAAAGACAAGAGAAGTTGATGCAATTCTTAATAACGCAGCAACTAAAAGAAAAGCCACAAAGATCACATTTGAGATACTCATAATTCATGGAGTAACACAAGTAGACCTAGACAAAGCAAGGGAAGAAAATATTGCTTTAGATATTGAGAGCACATCCACAATGGAAGCCAACACTGATGATCCTAAACTGAAGAAAGTAAAGATTGAGAAGATTGATGATCCAAAGGATAAACAGGATAAAATTGATGATATCAGTCCTGTGCCCACTGTTACAGTTGATCTAACATCACCTCCTAAGTATAAGACAATGAACAAGAGGAAGAGGGATTCTAGTACAAGCCACCCATCCTCATGGGCAACCAAAAGTAAGAAAAACACTCAAGCACCTCCACAGGTAGACTTCAGACCTAGTCTTCAAGTTTTGAGAACAAGGATTGTTGATGAAGGCAGAATAAATCAGATAGGAAAATTCTATGAGAAATACAGTGAGATTGACAAATCAAAAATCCATGGAATGATAATTAAACACATGCTAAAATTTAAGAAGACAGTCCTAGAACTTAAGACAGACATTCTAGACAGTGTTTGGAATATCTTGGAAACCTTAAAGAAATATGCTATCGAAGAAGATCTAAGAATAAGGGAAAAGATTCTAGATGAGAGCCTCCCTGTATGTTCTTTGGAAGAAAAAAAATTATTGTTGGATCTAGTGAAGCCACACCTCAAAACAAAGTTGAGAACACTACACATAATGGATAAGAACTTTGAGCTGGCAGCTAAAGAAACAGAGAAATCCTTTGAGAAAGTTTTCCTAAATAGGCACATGTATCTATATACTACGCACACAACTCAAGTGCCCTCTAAGAAAGCCAAGGAGCTAGAGACCACAAAGGTGCCAATGACAGGTCCCTAGGACTTAGCACCTATAGTGGAAACACCTATAGAGGTAGCAAAGTCTGCGCCCATGACACAGAGACAAAAAGATGACACTATCTTTATAGAAAATGTAGAGATAGAAATGGCGGCCACAGACAATGACTTAGATAAATTTGAAGAAGCCTTTGTGAGAACACAAGAGGTTGAAAATCTATGTAGTGATAATTCACCCAAGCTACAAGAAGAAGTACAAATAGAAGATGTAACAGGTGAAGAAGAAGAGAAGGAGATATAAAAAGAAATAGAAAAAGAGGAAGAAAAGGTAGAAGAAGAGAAAGGAGAAGAAGAGGTAAAGGAAGTGAACCAATAGATAAGACATCTGTTGAGATGCCAATTAGAGTAAAGCAAGAAGTGATGGATAGCACTCCTATTACTCCATTACCGTCATCATCATTGTTGTCAAGTTTGACACCAAACACCACTAGCTTGGACTCTTGGGGAGAAGAAGACCTGATAAAGATCAGTGTCTTAGCTATGGAGAAAGAAAAAGAGAAACAAGTAATGAGGAACCCTTTTTTTGTAGAATTAGTCAACATTTTGAACAGCCTATTACCTTCAAATAAGAAAGTGTCTAAGGTCCATACAGTTGATGATGTTAGCACCATCCTTACAGCCTTCAAGACTAACTTCTCTAGCTTGGAAGAATTTGCATCTCAAGTAGCAAAAGATAAATACATAAAAAAGAGACTGAGTGAACTGGTTAGTAACTTTGCACTTGACCTAATTTCATTAAAGGTTGGTCAAGCATATTTGAAGGAGTTTGCTGCAAAGGGAAGGAAGATCATTGCAGATTGTATGAAACAAGATAAGCTAACTGTTGATCATTACAAGAGAATCCAAGAGGCAGAAGCCATGATTGATAGTATAAGGAAATAAGTGGAAGATCCCTCCATTGATGTGAACATGTACAACAATGTATACCAAGGGCAAACAGACAAAATAGAAAAGGCTGAGAAGGAGATGTCCAAGATAAGGGCAAGGCAAACACAGCCAGGAATGCTCTTGTGCCCTCCCTGTATGTGCTTAATTAGAACATCAAGGAGATCGATGCCACTATGGTGACATATGATCAAGGTCTGAGTATAGACTTGGAGAAGATGGAGAATCTACAAGATGCCTTATGCACCCATCTCCAGATTGTAAATTCACTGATAGCATTTTGGAAACAAGAGATCCAAAAGTTGAAGACAACATATCTAGATGTCCTAACATTGTAAGTACTTATAGATACATCTTTTGAGAACCTTTTTCATTAATGTCAAAGGGGGAGTAGTGTATATAGAATATGGAGTATCATATATGATGTATAGAAAGAGTATAGTACAAAGTATAAAGGGAGATATAAGTTAGAAAGAATTTTGTATAAGGGTACAGTTAGTAACTCTGCCATATTCCTTTGTTGCCATTAATGACAAAGGGGGAGATTGTTGGAAATTTGACTATACTATTGTATATGACTATATTTAGTGTTTTCATTATGGAAACAAAGTCATATGGAGGTTTGGAGTCAGTGCACATTATCATAAGGTTAGAATATGGCTAAGTATAAGAGACAAGACAGTTAATAGAGCACTAGCAGATCAGAGCATCAGCGCATGTGCATACGATAGAATTAGGGTATGTGCCCTAGAAGATAAGTTGGTAAGAGTGTATTATTGCTAATTCTAAGAGCGCATGGTTAGAAGATACAGTATGGTGAAGATACAGACAATTGAAGTAGCACAAATAGTGAATGTGAGAACAGAACAAAGCATGCAGCCGATTGTTGGTAATTTGATTAACAATGATATTATTATTTTGTAAAGGCTACACGCCTATTGTAATCAAGTTGTGGACATGTAATTATGTTTTTTTGTAAACACGCTTGAGCCAATTCACTTGGAAGCATTGTATGTAATCGGTTATAGGCCAACCTAGTTAATTATTTTGGTAAGCACATATAAATATTAGATGCGCCTTTGTAATAAGGTATGTAAGTTAATATAGATACAAGATAAGCAGAGAAAAGGTATGCAAAAAGCAGTTAGAATGTATTAGAGCTTTGCAAGAGGTCAAAGCATCAGCGCATCAAAGGAACTGATCAGACTAGCAGTGTCATAGAACCAGTTCATCCAGAAAATATAGTGTGTATTTGACATCAGAAGCTTGTAGCCTTCACCACTTGAGTAGTGAGCTCTAGGACAGTGTGTCCCCACCCCTAACAAGATTATTGTAAAAGACTCCTAACAGGGTCCAACCCTTGACAAGGTCACTATACTAAAAGCATTGTAAAGAACAACTCCTCACATGGTTGCAGATCTTCTAACAAGGATCACAAGACACTAGTGCAGTTCTTAGTAGGTATCAATTCCCACCAGGGTGTTTACCTATTTGGGTTTCCCCGTAACCATATTGGTGTTATGTGTTATGTGTTATGTGTTGTGTTTATGTTTCTTGTTTATGTTGATGTTCATTTCAGTACTTAAGAATTCAAGTTAAGTTTCAAGAGTTAAGAAAAAGTAATTATATATAGTGAACATTGATTCACCCCCCCACCCCCCCTCTCACTGTTCCCATTCCTAATAGTATACATGTCAAGACTACGGGGTTTTGAAGGAAAAAAGAGAGTTGGTATCAAAGAAAATCCTGACAGCTTGCAACATGTCCAACTCACAATCAAATCATCCAATTGATCTAACAAGGTGCACTATTTTAATGTATATGACATCGCTTGTTCATTCGATGACAAAAATTAAGGCATCTCCTCTAGCACGATGGTCGGAGTTTCAAAAAGGGGCATAGGTGTCACACATGTTGCATGCATAAAAAGGATAATGATTACAAGGTTGGCATGCCTGAAACAACCATAACAACCATCATGATTATCCTTCTAGATGACACAATCACAGGCTTCTCCAATTGCATTCTCAAGATTTAATTGAGGGATTTCTTTCTATAAAATACCTACAAGTGCATTGTCATAAAGAGGCTTTTGGAGAGTTCAGCTAGTGCTAAGATTTCTATTCTAGGAGTTTTGTTCATTATCTGAACATAGTAATATAGTTGTATTTACATTGTTCTGACCATAGTCTTGTAATATCTACATATTTAATAGAAGAAATACATTGGACAATGCCTTGTGTTGCTTTTATTGTGTATTTTTTTCTAGTTTGTAGATATTTTTAAGGTTATGTGTCATTTTTTAACAAATATAGCTATCATATGTTGCTTTTTAGGCTCTCATAATTTATTTTAATTTAGAATTTATTGGATCATGTATGGTTACTCTTTCAATGCTTTTGGTCTAGGAATATACTATGTCATTCGATGAATAATTTCCTCTAAGAATAGTTATTTTAGTGAGATAATAAGAGGGTTAGTCCTTGCAAGCCTTATCGGCTGCTTCGTGTGGGAGGATATGAATGCTTTGGCCTGTGTCTAGGATCTTGCTATTGTATTCTCTTTTAGAAATGAAGAGTATATGGTGTTACATGCTCATTTTTGGGGTCTAACACTCTCGTTATTTCTAACGGGGCTCGAAGGGTTTCAAAATCTCCAGTGCATTGCCTCAATTTTGTTTAAACTCCTTCCCCTTTCCCAAATCCACCTAGAGAAGAGTCAACTTCTATGAAATCCTAGAGGTTTCTTTATAGGACGCAAATCCTTTCACAGTCCTATAAAGCTTCCAGAATGCCCTCATATAGGCGGGATCCTAGATATGGGATCTTATAGGTTGTTGATATATTAATGTCCTCTCATCATGGACAAATATAACACTTCAAGCCAAGTCTATTAAACACCATTGAGCTAGAGAGCCCAATTATAACTTGGGTCGACCTCTTCCTTTAAATCTCAGGACTGTGTATAATGGTCTCTCATCATTTGATGGAATTTGAAGGTCTTTTTACTGCCACCACATATATACTTCATCCATCTTTTTTGCTTGGTGGTGCACGTATTTTATTTATGAGCTTTCATATTGGCGTAGCTAGGAGACTCCATATTTGGGCCACAGATGACTAATATCATGTGGTCTATCGAGAGGAGTATTAAAATTACAACAAATATTCTCACCGTTACCTAATTGTGGACCATGCCCCTTTTTTCCAATTGCATAAATTTCATCAATGAAAGTAATTGAAGGAGGAAGATCATTATCAATACATAACTCACGATCTGTTGTTGAACCAATTGAACTTTGCGGGGAAAGATGAACCTTTGAACTAATATTTTGGGTTCCTAAGTTCAATAAGAAGCCACCTGCATAAATTTGAAACTTTAAATTTTGAACCAACAAAATTTTAACATTTCAACCTTTTGAACCTTTTGAGTTGTTTGAACCAAAAAAATTTGAACTCTTAATCCTGAATTTTGAACTTGTGAACTGGTTGAACTTGAACCATTGAACCTAAATTTCTTCATCTATGGTTTAAAAATTCTTCCATATGCATTTTTATAAAATATCATCTTCATAAAAGATTATGAGAAAAATCATGCAAACTTCACATTTAATCATTATTAATAAGATAAGGGCCCGGTTTTAAAAATTTAAATTGGGGGGTGCCATAGGAAAGCCAACAACTAGCTCTGTCTAGGGATGTGGACTAAAAGGACATAGAGAATCTAATATGTCTCTAGTTAAAACCAGTGCCTAATCCATTGGGTAATAGAGTCAAACAAACACAGGGCACGAGTTACTTGCAGATGGGTGGAGGGGAGTAGGGCAGAACCAACAAGTCAAAAATCAAACTAAGATGAACACAACAAAACCTGCAAAGCTTAAACTTATTTACAAGTATATGCGGGCAGGAAAATCCTACCACAATGTTGAATAGAAAAATGGTCATGGGAACCCATTAACTGGTTGAGAGAAATATGTGCCATTTTGGAACAATGGATTGTGCTCAAATGGAGTAAACCAAAACCAATATCCTCTGGCGACCTCATCAATATTGAACATCAGACTGATAGCATGTAGAAACTTTGTCAATAAATATCTATGCCCAAAGAGCCAAGTTTCATCATAGACTTCTAGATTTTCTAGAGCGCTTTGCATAGTGTTTCCCAAGATTTCTTTAATTTTTTGCTACAAGTAATAATCTGAAATTTCTAAAAGAATGAAAGTGTCACCTCCAATAATTTTACTGTTAAAATCATCATTCTCAAAATAACCTTCAGCTTTCACATAGAGCTTTGGACAGGAAAAGACTTCATCAAACATGGGATCCACCCTATCTGAAAAAGTTTCATCTTTCTTTATTGCAACCAAATCTGTTCTTTGTCAATGACCAAGACTTGAGATGAATTAATACCTATGTCCTTTGAACAAAAGTATCCTTGATAAATGGATGACAAGAAATCATCTATGATCTCTTCTTGACAAAAATAATAACTATCCAAACTGCCCAACAATACTTGAGGCTGCAACATTTCATTAGCCTGGTGGTCATCCTATTCTATATTTACTTCAAAATTTCCTTTTTCATTCATATTTTTAGAATTTGAAAAATATTTATCAAAGCATGATTTCACCTCATTTTCTACACAAACTCCATTAGGAAGACATAGTATTGCTTCATATTCAAAATGAAATAATTCTACAATGGACTTATTACAAAATTTTAAGCATAAGGAATTACTTTTATCCACTTCCTATAGAAAATTGAAAGCTTCATACTCTAGTTGCATGTAAATCTGAAAATTTTCATCCTTTACACTTTTCGGATTAAGATAATTTTTGACATTTTCAAAACTGAAAGTTTCCATTTCTAGGTAAGAGAAAGACCTCAACAAACCTTTGTCATTAGGCTCACAAGTTCTCCAATGTTGTCTTGGTCATTCTTTCTTACCAATGTCTAATTTTCATAAGGTTGAACTGTTCCTTTCTGAACTTCTTGTTCATTCATGATGAGGTAACTACATGTGAGAGATGAAACATAGATGACTAGAGCCTCATCATCTCCAACACTTAATTCTTCTTTTAGTTGTGATATCCTTTTTTTACATTCTTGCATCACCCTTGTCTTTTCTTTCAACTCCTTCAGCTTATGAAATATAATACAAAGACTTGTCCACAAAAGTGCAGACGCATGGTCATCTTCCAAACTTGGCTTGGTTTTTATAGCACAAGAAATGCTCTCTTTGAAACAATCCCAAAAATTGTGCAGAACTAGAGTTTTCGGCCTTATAAATAATAGGGCCCACCCTGTAGAATTCTAGTTGCAATAGTTCTGTAGGGTGGGGGGGGCCTACAATTATATGGGATCTAGTTGGAGGATAGGTATAGTGTGGTTGAGGGCCCCATATCGGTTATCATCCATGTCAATAATTTATGGGATGGTGGGGTTTGGTATTTTCCCCTTTCTTGCAACCTTTTGTTTTTGCGTGATGATTTAACAAAGTCACCAATCCTACATATAGAGAGATAATTCAAAAACCTGAGGAAAGAAAGCACTGATCTTTCATTTCCAGATCCCCAATAGAGTTGCAAAAAAAAAATTTAGTAAATAGATTTGTCCCCTTCAAAATACCTTTACTTCTTAACAATAATTAACATAAATAGTTTTTCATTAGGAACCTTTTCAATTTCTCTGTAACTAATTCTTGGAAATATATCACTCTTCCCTAAAATGAATTTATTTTATCTCTTTAATTTTCTCATCTCCGGGAAATATAATGTTTGCATCTTAATGACACATTCTTTTTAAAGTTGTCAACTTAATTATTGGGCTATTCATAGTGTTGTATGTTGAAGGGCCTTTTTAGGAAAATTGATTCTTATCAAAGAATCAATACACCGCTTATCCCATGATTGACACCAAAATCCATCTGATTACCTATCATTATGAATAACTTCGAACAACCTTAAGAATAGAGGATTTAATTTTAATTTTTTACCCATCGTGCCCTTTTATGAAGGCCATAATTTTATACTTTGGAAGTAAAATACTTAGACTGTGCTCATTGCTAGTCTACACAAACATCTTGTTCACAAACAATCATGTTGCAGGTCAATAATGAAGAATTTGGGTGCATGTTTTAAAGTATCTATTGTGCAGTTTTACCTTCCCTGCCTAGTAATAATCTTCACGGCTAGTAATAGAATTTGGCTAAATATGCATATTTTCTTTGTTTTATAGTTTATGAAAGGTGTCTCGGTCTATATTGAATTTGAGGTCATTGTCGACTGCTAATATATTAATGTCCTCTCACCACGAACAAATATAATGCTTCGAGCTAGATCTATTCAACACCATCAAGCTAAAGAGCTCGATTCTAACTCGGTGTGACCTCTTCCTTTAAAGCTCATGACTGTGTATCACAATTTATTGGATTTCGATGGATTTTGATGGTTTTTCTATCACCGCCACATATATACTTCATCCATCTTTTATGCTTGGTAGTGCATGTATTTTTATTTATGAGCTTTCATATTGGCATAGCTAGGAGACTCCATATTTGAGCCATAGATGATTAATTTGGTGTGGTTTGTCGAGAGGAGTGTTAAAATTACTACAAATATTTGCACCATTAGCTAATTTTGGATCATTTCCCTTTGTTCCAACTACGTCAATTTTATCAATGAAAGAAATCAAGGGAGGAAGATGATCAACAATACATAACTCATGATCTATCGTTGAACTGTTGAACCAATTGAACTTTGCTGGGAAAGATGAACCTTTGAACTAATATTTTGGGTTCTTAAGTTCAATAATAAGCCACCTGCAATAAAGTTTAAACTTTTAATTTTGAATCAACGAACTTTCAACATTTCAACCTTCGAAACCTTTTGAGTTGTTTGAACCAACAAATTTTGAACTCTTGATCCTAAATTTTGAACTTGAACCATTGAACCAGAACCACTTCATCTATGGTTCAACAATTATTCCATATGCATATTTATAAACTATCATCTTCACAAAATATTATGAGCAAAGTCATGCAAATTTCACATTTAATCATCATTAATAGGATAAGGGCCCAATTTTAAAAATTAATTGGGGGCGCCATAAGAAAGCCAACACACCACTAAGAATTTATTTCAACTACAATCCATCAGAAACTGATTTTCAAATTGTAGTTGTCCAACAATGTCTGAAGGTTTTCATTGTTAAAATGTTATTGCTTTTATTTTCATTTTTTCAATTTATCTTTATGTTTTATTTATTTATTTTAATTTTTAGATAAATTGCATATAATGACCAAATAGAAGTAAAATATTCTACGAATGTTAGAGAGACACCATCCAAAACTTGAGTTCCTTCTATGACCCCACAAAAGGCACTACCGAAACTAGATCGCATGATGAACTTGAAATGATGACCAAGAATAACTTAAGCATAATTAGGAACATAGAGCCATTGCTACAAATAATCTTAATCCATGTATCGCATTCCACTAAATTTGGAATATTCTTGTTGAACTTTGGAACACACAGTGACACACTTGGCTAAAAGAATTACTCACAATGATGACAATCTTGGGGAGACACATTGCTTCATTACCAAAGACTAGGTTGTGGAGTGAAAGACCAATTGTAGTCCCTAATCTATACATAAAATATTTACAGATGGGGAGTCTCATCTCTATGAAGGAGTGTGATGATCTGCAATATGATCAAGATCCTTGTGCATGTCTTCAAGGTATTTCTGGATGTGTAGCTTAATAAAATAGTACTACAAGATTCATGAATCTCATAGACCAAGTTTCATACAATCCTCCACATGATCTAGCACCAAAGAAGAGAATCCCACCCATGAGTGGTGAATATATCATGAAAAAATATTAGTGTGATCTTTAATAGTGAAGCATAATAGAAACTGATATGGTCTATATAGCTAGCAAGGCCAACAAAATATTAGCAAAGCAAAAAAAGTGTGTTATTCAATACTCATGCAGAGAAGTACCATCAACTATATTGGTACAAAGGTATCAACTCACCATAATAAGATACTTGTAACCATATTTTCAAGACCAAGCATTTCAAGAATAGTAAAGCAATATCATTCATTCAATAACTCTACCAGTAAGTAGGTAATTCATCTTTGCAAATGACAAGTAGAGTTATTAATATGAGTATATATGTGATAATAATAAAATGGATGAATATAATTATAATGAATTATTGTGTAGACATAATATCAATGTCAATCAACACAAGAATAAATACCTTTATTTGGTCCAAGTATAATACAAGTGGTTATATTAGAATTACCAATGAAATAGTAAATAATTTTTTATTAGAAATCAACCAAGAATCATCAAAATTCAAGGGATCCCCCCCCAAATTAACTCCATACTATAAGGGCATGAGAACATTAAGATAATCCAAAGAATAAAATAAAGAGTAACACATTTAAGAATACCTTGAGCCTTGTTCAATGATCAATCAATCAAAGATTTCAAAAATTCAATGGATTTCCCCACCACCCTACTCAGCTTAATTTCACATTACAAAAGAATGGGGGCATAAGGATAATCGAATGAATCAATAAATATAATAACACCTCTTGTCAATGAACAATCATATGAAGAAAATACAAAGAAACAATAGTGAGAAAGATTAGATATTAACACCTTGATCCTTGTCAAATGAATGATCATCCATGTGCAACATATTTTTTTGATCATTAATGCATTTAAACCCTTCTAGGTCTTCTTAATCATAAAATTAATGGGACCTAGATCAATGATTTTATGAGGAATACACATTTTTATTATAGGCCTCCCAAAATCTAGATGTTTAAATATTAAAACATTTTCAATGCATGATTAATTTTAACACATATTTATCCTCTCGATGATGAAATCATATGGATTTGTTTCCTTAGGTGTGTGAAAATTTTCTAAAAGTTGTGATTCATGAAGTAGATAAGAAGAACTAAATTGATTATCTTTGAATTGACCATAATGTTCATCAATTAAAAAAAAATCACATTCCATAGTTATATCACCAATGTCATGCACATTAATGGAATGTTGTTGTCCTCAATTTTAACATCACAAAAATGTTGCAACCCTACGGAATTTTCTCATGGATTCGTAGGTGCATCCTCTATGTTTCATAGCATCGATAAGGTGTCATGAAGGCAATTCATCATCCTTGAATTTTACTTTATGTATCATTATTTATGCATTCTTTTTGAAGGTTTCTGTCAAGTTAAATCTCCTAAATGCTTGTTAGAACGAGTTTTTCTTCTCTGACTGCAAGCACTTGATTTTTGGAAATCTTCATGTTTATTCTTCATTTTTTCCTTTCTTGTAAGTAGTTTTTAATCTTGTTTTTTCCTTATGTTAATAGCCCTTGGAATTCCACTCGTTTCAATCTAACTTAGGCCTCAAACGGAGTTGTCTAGCTCAAGTTATAAAGGAAAAGGTGGGGTTTTTCAGAGCAACTGCATATTTTAATAAAAAAATCCTCCAAAAGTAGAATTTTATTGGCAATTGCACAAAATAAAAATTATTTTTAATATTTAAAATGGATTTTAACATCCATTTTAAATTTTCAACTTATTCTGAGTTGATTTAACCATAGCTTTTAATGTTTTATGAAAATTAGCCTTTTTAAGTCTATTTTCATGTTACTTTATTGAAAACTATAGTTATATTAATTGAATTTAATTACATGATGTGCATAAAAGGTGGGGTTTTTATCATTCATAGCATATATACATATGCAAAGCACCTATTAAAAACCCACTGCCAATAAATTTAAAGTCATAAATGCATGTAAGTGGGGTTTTTAGATGCAATTACATATTTTTAATTAAAAATATGTTACTTAACATGTGTAAGTGGTGAATTTGAAGCTAATAACACATGTTATTGCATTTTAAAAAATCCATTAATGTGTTTATTAACTTGAGTAATGACTAAAATGCATATAGGTGGGGAATTCAAACCCAATAACACATGTATTTTTTCCTCCTAAAAAGCATGTTATTACTTCTCTAATAAAGACTTTGACATGTTAATGCATGTAAGTGGAGTTCTTAATATACAAAACACATGCTTTTGTTTCCAAAAAGTGTGTTATGCATATAAGCGGTGAATTCAAAGTTATAAACATATGTTCTTGTCTCTAAAAAGCCTGTTTTTAATAGCTCAAAGTGTTGGGTGGCAATTTTGAAGAGAATAACATATGTTTTTGTTCTATAAAAACCCATTTTTATGCAACCAAGTGTTGGGTGCCGATTTTGGAGAGAAAGATGTGTTTTTGCCTTCTAAAAATGCATCTTTACTTCATCTCTATGCAAGTGGCGATTTTTAACATGAAAACACATGTTTTTTACTTCTAAAAACCCACTTTTGGGGGTGTTTTTGGAAAAAATGGGATTTTGAGGCATGAAATCACTTGGAAAATGGTCAAAACTAAACCGTTTTTGCTTCTTATAGGGTCGATTTTGCACTAAATTTCCCAAGGATCATTCCTGGATCATCAAAACTGCATTTTAGAACATGTTTTGCTCTCAAAACAGCCCATTTAGGGCACATGTTTGGGTGTTTTTGCTAAAAAAATTGACCCATTTTTAGCCATTTTTCTTCATCAAAATCAAATATTTTGCTTCTAAGATGAGTTCTTGGGCATTACATTTCATTTATAGCTTGTTTATCATTACTTCTAAGGTGTTTTTGATGCCCTAGGTGTTGTTTTTGGTTGCCATTTCATGTGCATTGGAAATGGTCAAAATGGTTGCTATTTCCTTGCATTTAATCTCTCTTTTCTTCCCACTTGGTTGTCAATGCATGTTGACTCTCCAAAATTGAAGGAAAAAGACAAGGAAAGAGATTTATATAGAGTTTTAAAATCTCATCTTTCCTAAATCTGAAAATCCATTGGATTCTTTTCAAAATTTGCCCAAATTTTGGAAAGATTTCTTCTTGAGGATTGAGGTAATTTCTTCCTTAAGTCTTTTTCCTAAATTTCTTCCCAAGGTATCTTGTTTACATGTAAAATTTCATTTTTAGATTCACATGTGTTTGAATTCATGACCCTTCTACTTTTGTCTTTCATTCTTAAGTTGCATATGCAAGAATCTCTACTTGCTTGCATATGCAGTTAGGATTAAAAACCTCTGATAGGGAGATCTTCCTACCACAAGTCCTATGTACTCTAGGACTTCTCTATGTCCTCTCTTTGACCTTTCCTAGGGTTCCTATGACCCTACTATCAGAGGGATTCCTCCTAATCTCCTCTACTTCTCAAGATCTCTCTATCAAGGTCTTCTAGTCACCTTAGCTTCACAACTCTTCCACATGAATTCAACTAGGAATTCATCCAAACCTCCATATTCTTGCATCCATCCATCAAGTATGGGAGAGGACTCTTTTTGTTCTTATTTGCATCAATTTGGGGTGTTTCCACCATTGATACTCTTCTCCAAGTACCTGATCTCCAAATTTGGCCTAAAATAGCTACTAGGCCTAGTAGGTCTCCAAACACACAAACTGGAGTCTAGTTTTGAAAAGTTCCACACAAGTACCAAAACTAATCATACTTCTAGATACCCTTTTCATTTTTATTAGATATTCTTAGAACCTTATCTCTCCAACAGGTCTATACAACACTGTCCTACTTTCTAGCCTTGTTTTTAGGCCTCCTTTACCCTCCCTGTTTCATAGTGAGGGTTTGTTATTCACAGCCCTTGCTAAATTGTTCATGAGATCTCCTTTTTAGGATTGAGAATCTAAACACTAGAGACCACTCTATAGGTCTTGATTTAGGTTTCTCAATCCACTGTCACTCTCCCAAATGTTGATTTCAAACTCAGGCTCCTAACCGGGCTTGTCCATGCTTGCCTAGGGCTTGACCATTGAAGCACTTCTCCTACATTTCACACTATAAAAATAAATATATAAAATGCTTATGAAATACCCTAACATAATCCAAGTGTTCATAGAGAACCTGCTATGGATTCCTAAGTTAGGGCCATGCTAAGCACCTCAACTCTATACGGTCCAGCAAGCTGGCTTTTAGAGGAGGATTTATTTTACAAGCTTAAAAAAAAACAAAGTAACTAAAAGAAATATTTAAGCTAGATATTAAACCATAAACAAAAAGATAAACAACATTCTAGCTTTGGTTCAATGCATGAGATTAGATTCCAAGCTTCTCTATTCAATCCAAACACGAGCACAGTCTCTCAGTCTTACAAATTCCAAAATAGTACATATGAAAATTAAATGCCAACCTTTGGCCTTGGTCAAAAAAATTCTTAAATAGGTTTAGGTCCTTATTCATGGTTGGTATGAGCCCTATAACTAATTCCTAGGCTCGAACAGCCTTAGACCAAAATGTTGTCATGACAACTTTCAAAGTTGTCATGACAACTTTTACACTTTCTTGACAACTTTGTCAAACTTGAAGCCTGAGGTCTCATTAGACTCTCTTAACCTTTATAAGACTTCTAGAATCCTTAAAAAACTTAACCATCATCATTTAATAACTTATTGTTGTCAAGAGTCACCTTAGACTGTTTAACACCTCCTCACCTCCTAATGGCATACAAGCCATATGCTTGGGGACTTCACCAACCCATCAAGACCAACACTAGGACTAACCTACCTTTCTAGAGACCTTGTTGGACCTCAAACCAAACTCTAACTTACTAAAAAAACATAAAACAAAACCAAAAGTCCATCAGGACAGTGACTAGGCCAATAGTCACTACAAGCCAAAAATGAGAATGTAGATGTCTATGAGCTAGCCTAGGTGCTCCTGCACCATACTCCCCAACAAAAAGAACCTAAGCCCCATTAGGAGACAGGAGTACCATATCTATTCCCATCTTCTTGAAGCTATTTTATTCAATCCATTGAGCCTCTAATTCAAGAAGAGTCTTCCACTTCACAAGGTGTTCCATGTACACTCCATGCCTAGTTTTCTTCTTGACCCTAGAGTCTAGAATCTTCTCAGCTTGGGGCTTCACTTGATTTGGTAATTTAAGAGCTTGTACATCAGTTTGAACATCAAGGTTGTGTGCTGCATCCTCCACATCAGGTGCTTTATACTTCACCAAGTTGTGCACATTAAAAATTGGGGAGATAGAGATGTCACTAGGCAAGCCTATCTTGTAAGCATTTGAGCCATACTTCTCAAGATCCTTACAAGGTCCAATTCTCCTCATTTGAAGCTTACTAGGGATGCCTTTTTGAATCCTTTCTTTATTCAGGTGTACCATCACCCAATCACCTACTTAAAATTGTAGTTCTTTCCTCCTTGTATCAACTCTATCCTTTATCTTTCAATTTGCTTCAATCAAGGTCCTTCTAACCTTCTCACAGACTTCTTGCATGGATTGGGAAAAATCCTCAGCATGTCCACTCACTCCACTTTGGTTTCCAAATTCTCTCAACTCACACACACCTCTTGGGTGCATGCCATAGACCACCTCAAAAGGGCTCTTGTCAGTAGACTTTTTTATGCTATCATTGTAAGCAAATTTAGCTTGTGGTAAGACCTAGTCCCACACTTGTCCATACTCCTTGGCAAGACACCTTAAGAGATTTCCCAACACTCTATTGATCACCTCTATTTGACCATCCATTTGAGGATGATAGGCTGACCCAAAAGCAAGGTTAGTGTCCAATCTCTTCCACAAAGTCTTCCAAAAATGCGCCATGAATTTCACATCTCTATCTGAGACTATGTTGATTGGTAGACCATGAATCCTTACCACATCCTTAAAGAATAGATGTGTTATGTAGCTGGCATCATGGGTGGTCTTGCATGGAATGAAATGGCTCATTTTACTGAATCTATCTACCACCACATAGATGCTATCAAAACCAATAGTTGTCCTTGGCAAACCAACTATAAAATCCATACTTAGACACTCTCATGGCCTCTTAGGAATTGGTAAAGGCTGATATAACCCTACATTTGATGATGTGCCTTTAGCCTTTTGGAAAACCATACATTTCTCTACATACCTTCTTACATCTCTTTGCATCTTGGGCCAATAATAGAACCTTTGCACTAGGTCCAATGTCTTATTCAATCCAAAGTGTCCGCTAAGGCTGCCATTATGCTTCTCTTGGATTAGGTTCTCCCTCATAGAACCTCTAGGTACACATATCTGGTTACCCTTGAATAGAAATCCATTTTGTAATGTATAATCATAAAACTCACTATGAAAGTGATTCTTAAAATCTTCACATACCTTGTAGGCTTTGGAGAAGTCCTCATCTTCCTTGTAGAGTCCTTTAAATCCTTCCACACCAATGCTTTGAAGCTAGATTTCTTGGATAGTCAGCAGCCTTCTACTTAAGGCATCAGCAACCTTATTGTTAAGGCCCTTCTTATGCTTGATAGTGAATGTATAGGCTTGGAGGAACTCCATCCACTCATGTGCCTATGACTAAGCTTGTCTTGAGTGTTGATGTAACTCAATGCTTGGTTATCTGTGAAGACTACAAACTCCTTAGGTAATAGATAGTGCCTCCACTTTTTGAGTGCTTGAACCAATACATACAACTCCAAATCATATGAAGAATATTTTGACTTAGCCTCATCCAGCCTTTCACTAAAAAATGCAACCTATCTCCCTTCTTGGTTCAACATTGCTCCCACTGCTATGTTACTTGCATCACATTCTACAAAGAACAACTTATCAAAGCTTGGTAACACCAGAATAGGATGAGTTTCCACTCTTTCTTTCAACTTCTCAAACCCTTCTTGAGCTTCCTTAGTCCACACAAACTTAGTTTTAGCTCCACCTTTGATAGTATTGAGCATAGGTGCACATATCTCACTGAATCCTCTTATGAACTTCCTATAGAATTAAGCTAATCCATGGAATCTCCTTACTATAGTCCCTATTTTAGGAGTAGGCCAACTTACTATGGCTTCCACTTTGCTTGCATCCATCTTGAGGTCACCTTTAGACACCACAAAGCCTAGGTACACTAGTTCTTGTTTGAGGAACTCACTCTTCTCTAGGTTAATGGCTAACTTATCTTCATGCAACCTTTTTAGGATAACTTCTAAGTGTTGCATGTGCTCTTCTTTGGTCTTGCTAAAGATGAGGATGTCATCTAAGTACACCACAACAAACCTACCTATTTAGTCTTTTAGGACTTCATTCATTAACCTCATAAAGGTACTAGGTGCATTTATAAGTCCAAATGGCATAACTAACCACTCATAAAGACCCTCATTGGTTTTAAAAGCTGACTTCCACTCATCCCCTTCCTTCATTCTAATTTGGTGATACCCACTCTTAAGGTCAATCTTTGTAAAGTATTGAGATCCCCCAAGACAATCCATAAGGTCTTCTATTCTAGGGATAGGAAACCTATATCTAATGGTAATCCTATTGGTTTCCCTAGAATCAGTACATAATCTCCACTTACCACATTTATTTGGTGCCAAAACCATAGGTACAACACATGGACTAATGCTTTTCCTTATCATCCCTTGATCAAGAAGTTCTTGAATCTTCCTTGCTATCTCCTTGTTTTTCTCCGGGGTCACTTTGTATGCTACCTTTTTAGGTAAGGATGCTCTGGGTATGAAGTCAATTTGATGAATGATTTCTCTTTTAGGAGGGAGATTATTTGGTGTCTCATCACTTATGATGTCTTTAAATTGATCCAAAAGTTGCTGCACTTCTTTAGGCAATGTAGGATGAAGTATTTTGGTCTCCTCCTTGGGTTTCAAAACTATAGCTAGTCCCACTCCTTATTCATTGAGCTCATGCAAGAACTCCTTCCCAATCATCAAAAGTAAATTAGGGTCAATAGAAATTGTAGCTCCTTCCTCCATAAGTGACTGAATTTTTTAAGTCACTCTATCCTTCTTGAAATTATACACATTTCTCTTCCCATGATAAACAGCATCCTGCTGATATTGCCATGGCCTTCCTAGTAACAAATGGAAAGCATCCATTGGTAGGATCTCACATAGTATCTTATCTTGATAGCCACCAATCATGAAGTCTACCCATGCTTTTTCATTCACAAGAACATTCTACCCCTTATTCAACCAAGTTACTTTATAAGGGTGAGTATGAGGTATCCTTTCTAGCTTGAGTTTTTGGACTGCTTCCTTGATATGATGTTATCAATTGAGCCTAAATCAATGATGACTTTGAAAACTTTGCCAAGGATCTTACACTTGATCCTAAAAAGAGCTCTTCTGTGTTTAGGTTCTTCTTTCACAGGTTCCTTGAGTAGAACCCTCCTAAACATGAGGTTCTCTCCATACTCTTAATCTAGGTTCACTTCAGGTGACTTCACACTCCCTTCTTCCTCTTGAACATAGGTTACCTTCTTCTCACCATGAGAACTTGAAGCTTTATCAAGACACCTATATGCAGGATGGCCTTACTGCCCACAATAATAACACTTCATGTTTGCAAAATGTGATCCCCTACTGAAACCACTTGATCTTCCCCTTCCACCTTGGAATCCTCTACCTCTTCCATACTCTTGTGCTTAGCTCATTGTTTTATTCAACCAGCTTGGAGTCTCCCTAATTTCTTGATTCATTACTCCTACCACCATAACCACCTCTTTGTCCTCTAGCATCTCTTCCCCTGCCTCTACCTCTGGATGAGGAATCTTGTTTCTTTTTATTCTTTTCCTCTACCTTCAATGCTAATTGAAAGCATTTGCGGATAGTAGTAGGAGTCCAAAGACTGATTTCTTCTTGGATACTCCATTTCAAGCCACTCAGATACCTTGCAACTCAAACACTCCTCTTCTTGCACTTTAGACCTCAAACAGAGTTTTTGAAACACCTCTATATAGGCAGTCACATCCATTTCCTTTTGTCTAAGATTCTATCTTTTCTTGTGCATTTGGATCTCATGATCCTCTGGTAGGTAGTTTTCTTTGATCTTTGTGACCATAGCATTCCAATTTGCAATTGGTCTCTTCCCTTCTCTTTCCTTCTCTTCTTGAAGGAACTTCCACCATGTGAGGGTTGGTCCCCTTAATCTTGATTTGGCTACCTTCACTTTTGTTCCTCTGAGACTCCTTCACATTCGAAGTGATTCTCCATCCCTTCAATCCACTCCATCACCAATTTTGAATCCATCTTGCCTATGAACAAGGGTATCCCTTCTAAAGCTTTTCCTCTCAATGCCTTGATGGCTTTTAGGAAGGGTTCTTCTAGGATTGGTGGATCAGGTTCAGGTACATAAGCCTCATTAGCAAGTGCCTTGCCCTTGTCATCTTCTACTTCCATCTTTTCTTTCATCTTTTCAGCAGCCTCTGCCACTAGCTCAAGCTTATCTTTCAAGGCTTCCATAGTCTCTTCTAGGATTTTGTTTCTTTCCTTTTGATCAACCACTTCTCTAGCCAATTTAGCATTAGTCACCATTGTGCTATCACCAATTGATTCACTCCTTTCTGACATACAACTTACCCAAGCCTTTCAATGGCTCTGATGCCAATTTGATAGGAAGATCTTCCTACCACACGTCCTATGTACTCTAGGACTTCTCTAGGTCCTCTCTTTGACCTTTCCTAGGGTTTCTATGACCCTACTATTAGAGGGAATCCTCCTAATCTCCTCTACTTCTCAAGATCTCTCTATCAAGGTCTTCTAGTCACCTTAGCTTCACAACTCTTCCACATGAATTCAACTAGGAATTCATCCAAACCTCCATATTCTTGCATCCATCCATCAGGTATGGGAGAGGACTCTTTTTGTTCTTATTTGCATCAATTTGAGATGTTTCTACCATTTGTACTCTTCTCCAAGTACCCAATCTCCAAATTTGGCCTAAAAAGGCTACTAGGCCTAGTAGGTCTCCAAACACACAAATTGGAGTCTAGTTTTGAAAATTTCCACACAAGTGCCAAAACTAATCATACTTCTAGATACCCTTTTTGATTTTATGAGAGATTCTTAGACCCTTATCTCTCCAACGGGTCTGTACAACACTGTTCTACTTTCTAGCCTTGTTTTTAGGACTCCTTTAGCCCTCCCTGTTTCACAATGAGGGTTTGTTATTCACACCCCTTGATAACTTGTTCATGAGCTCTCCTTTTCATGATTGAGACTTTTAACACTAGAGACTGTATGCACCCAAAAATGGTCGCCTAGACTTTGGGCCCCATTTATTCAATTTATCAACCCTGAATCATTTTTATCAATAATCAATATTTTCAACAATATCAATATCAAGTCTTAATTTCGATCATATATTGGATTTTTATCCTTGGGCTAACCATTTATCCTAAGTCTTTATTTGATTAAAAGGAATATCTCCTCCCCTTTTAATTAAATAAAAAGCCCCACTTTTCATCTTATCCTAAGTTGCACAAATAAAGCATTATTCCTATTTTATAAAAAGGAGAAAAGCACTTATTGTCTCATATGGACATAAAGTCAACTCTTATTTTCCTATTGGAGGATACTTGTGCACATGGATTGCTCCTCTTTCAAGCTCCACCGCTGATTAAGACTTTTTGCCTCTTAATCTCCATGGTCCATTTCACCTCATTTCTTATAAAAGGAGAGCTCTCTCCTTCATTTGCATATCCATCTCTTTCATGCTATTGTTATGCTGTAGGTTTTAGGTGCATTTGGAGTTTGAAGATATTGAATACTTGCTTCATTGCATCATCTAGTTCATATTTTCTTTCATAGTTGCATAATAATGGCATTCTTAGTGTAGATTTCCTTTTATGCAATAGATTAATCTCACATAGTCTAAATAGGAGGCATTGTAATCCATTGCTATTTCCTTTCATAGATTAGTTGCATTGTACTTTCCTTTCATAGCTTAGATTGCATTCTCATTGTAGTTGCATTGCATTGCATTTTCATAGTGATTCTTGAGGATATTGGCACTCTTGCCCTTGTCCTCACTCGAATCTCTCATTGTGTGGTTGACTAGCAAGGTTACAAGCTTGTAGCTCTAGCTGAGAGCAAACACATCATAGTCCCTTGCAACTCCATGCATAGAGAGCTATGAGTCGCTTTGTGAGGCCTCATTCTTGAGCAACCTTTCATGTAATGGTTCATAGAATTGCACCTTTTTAGTGTGTACAGAGACCACTCTATAGGTCTTGATTTAGGTTTCTCAATCCACTGTCGCTCTCCCAAATGTTGATTTCAAACTCAGGCTCCTAACCAGGCTTGTCCATGCTCACCTAGGGCCTGACCATTGAATCACTTCTCCTACATTGCACACTATACAAATACGAATATACAATACTTATGCAATACCCTAACATAATCCAAGTGGTCGTAGAGAACCTACCATGGATTCCTAAGTTAGGGCCATGCTAAGCACCTCAACTCTATACAGTCCAGCAAGCTGGCTTTTAGAGGAGGATTTATTTTACAAGCTTAAAATAGAACAAAGTAACCAAAAGAAAGCTTTAAGATAGATATTAAAACATAAACAAAAATATAAACAACATTCTAGCTATGGTTCAATCCATGAGATTGGATTCCAAGCTTCTCTATTCAATCCAAACACAGGCATAGTCTGCCAGTCTTACAAATTCCAAAATAGTACATGTGAAAATTACATGCCAACCTTTGGCCTCAATGAAAACAATTATTAAATAGGTTTAGGTCCTTATTCATGGTTGGTATGAGCCCTATAACTAATTCCTAGGCTCAAACAGGCTTAGACCAAAATGTTGTCATGGCAACTTTCAAAGTTGTCATGACAACTTTTACACTTTCTTGACAACTTTGTTAAACTTGAAGCCTGAGGTCTCATTAAACTCTTTTAACCTTTCTAAAACTTATAGAATCCTTAAAACACTTAACCATCATCATTTAATAACTTATTACAGTCAAGAGTCACCTTAGACTATTTAACACCTCCTCACCTCCTAATGGCATACAAGCCATATGCTTGGGGACTTCACCAACCCATCAAGACCAACACTAGGACTAACCTACCTTTCTAGAGACCTTGTTGGACTTCAAACCAAACTCTAACTTACTAAAAAAACATAAAACAAAACCAAAAGTCCACCAGGACAGTGATTAGGCCAATAGTCACTACAAGCCAAAAATGAGAATGTAGATGTCTAGGAGCTAGCCTAGGTGGTCCTGCACTAACCTCGTTCTTGAATAAAATTATCAAGGAAAGTAAGATCACTTTTCAACATGCTTTTGCATCCAAAAAGCTCATTTTCATGCATATACACACTCCATCCACACTTGTCTTACCGTTGCCACGACTTTAACTTCATGATTGTAGTTTCTTGTCGAACCACTTATAATGGAAATACAAATCCTCATTATAATTAAATGTCATATCATAGATCTTTCACACATTCTTCCATTCATAATTCTCATTGTTCATATGTGCAATCACTTTTAAAAAACACATTTTTGGGTTTTATCACCATATAAGTGACCATTTTGAGCTCAAACCCATCCACTATTTTGCTATCCCAAAATTTCTAGCCATTTTCTTTGTTCATAACATCCCATAACTCATATTTGTGCATCAAAAAGTGTCTAATGGATCCACCTCAAGAAGATGTTCTCAACTTGTGAAATTTTCATGTCACATGTTACATGGTTGGAGATTTAAAGAAGGGTTTTTTACTTTAAAAATTTGTGATTGTGTTGTTTTCAAAAAACAATGCAAGTTCCTCCCAAGAAGAAGAAGGGTCTTCTCCATCATGCAAATGCAAGCTAAAAGCCCACCTCCAAGAGTTTACATATAGTTTTCTCGCTTTTCCAAAAGCTTCAAATGGACCTCTAAACCATGTTTGTGGGTGACAAATACTTTCCAAAATGACATGTAATGGGATTCAAAAACCCCATTTACAAGAGAGAGAGAGAGAGAGAGAGAGAGAGAGTAAAAAGAGTTGAAGACTGGAACAATGACGACATAGAAAATTTTTAAGACTAATTTCAAGCAGGCAATTTATTGATGCCATCAATACACAACAATCAAGGATGCAAGTTCATGTTCTAGATCAAGATGCTCTCATCAGACCAGAGCATATTAAGCATCTGGTATCTTGTAGCAGCTTGAAGACCAATGAAGGATGATGTAATAAGTCTCTGTGTCCTATCTTGTTAGGTACTTAGAATATTTTCATCATGCATTTGTAATTTGTAATCAACAGATTACATGTAAAAAAAATGTAATTGCATGTGATAGTATCACGTGCAAAGTTGTAACATGTAATCAAGTTGCAAGTGCATTAGGCATGCAACTTTGAAAAAAAATCAAAATTAGTTAGTTAGTTAGGGAATAAGTCAATGTAATTAAAGGTTTTCCCCTTCTTTCTCCACCTTTCTCTCCACTCTTTTCCTATATAAAGGAGGGAGATCATTGTAAATAATCATCTTTTGGCAAAGCAATAAAATTCTACCAATTTGTATTGTGCACTCTAAGACTTTGTGCTTGGATGTAAATCAGATTGCTTTCAATAAAAGAGGCAAATTGTTTTGAGACTTTGTGCCAATTCAAACTGTTATGTGATGACATTTTCTTGAGTTGATTGTGAGTTTTAATGCTTTGATTCAAGAGGGATTTGGATTCAATTGTGCAGACTTTGAGTTGCCTCTTGCAGTCAAAGCCAATTTGAACTTTTGAAGACTTTGTGTTGTAGAAGGATAAATTGTGATAGATAGTAGGGCTGCAATTACTTAGAGCTGAAGAATTTGGGCTTTAGTTGTAAGTGTTTTATTAAATTTGAGAGTATCAGGTAAGAGACTTTGTGCCTTACTCGTTATTCTACTTGAATCCTCACAAGACAAGCGTAGGAGACTTTGGGTTCCTATTTTTGTTTCACAAAATATAAAAAAGAAAATTGTTTCCCCTGATATTGTTCTTACATCAACTCTAGGGTCACTAGTATTATCGTAGCAATAAGGAACTTTTTGTTAAGTTAGAAAGTAGTAGTTGTATGCAAATTGTTCCTGAAAAAAGAAGAATTGATTAAGAGAACCACCCTTTTTGTAATTTCATTTAAGTTCCTGTTGAAGCCACCTACGGTAAGAAGGGAGCCTCCCCTATTGCTGAGAGGAGAGAGAAATCTCATGAGATGTTGCCTAAAGTTATAATTTTGTAAGGTGTAGTCTTAACAGCTTACAAAAAATTTAGCCAACAGCTTTTGGTGACTATACTAGGGATACAACGCGCATTCGAAAGCCTCATGTTTTCATTTGAAGTATACCAGTTTCCTTTTAATTGTAAATATTCATTGTAATTTATTTCTATTAGTTTTTCAAGATTTTACCAAGGACATGTAAATGGCCCAAGGTCCTTGGGGAAATGCTTTTGGTCCATTGAATCTATTTCCTCCTCTACATGCTCTTCTTGATGGCTCGTGGAATAATTTCTCAAAGTTCTTTGGTGATGGACAACAACATCCAGATGAACATATTACTTCTTTTTACATTCTATGTGGTGTTCATGGTCTTGAACATGAGGACGTCTCTGTAAGGTTGTTCATGGAAACTCTCCAAGGTGTGGCTACTGACTAGTTTTACCATCTTGCACCACAGACCATCACAAACTTGGCTACTCTCATAACCAAGTTTGAAGAAAGGTTCAAGCCTCCTGAAGATGCTCATGCACTATTGGCCCAACTCACCCAGCTGAAGAAGGCATCTCACATTCCTATGCGTGAATTTGTTTCTCATTTCAACAAGTTGACACGAAGAAACCCAATTTTTGCTCAACCTATATTTGCAAATCTGAAGTGTTTCTTTATAAATGCACAAATTTCCGAAGTCAATTTTATGTTAAGAGAAGCCCCAACTACTCTTTCAACTACACAAACTTTGGCGATTGGAATTGAAGATGATCTCATTCTTGCTGGGCAGACAAGAATTGAAGAAAATAGGTTTGAAGAAAGTAATCTCTCTTCTGATTCATTTTCTTCCATTACAAGGATGGATCCTGCAGTGCAAAGGTTGGAAAATGAGTTGTTTGCTCTCAAAAAGAAAATAGCTCAAGGTATGTTCTTCATTCCTCATGAGGATGTAGAAAGGACACCTCTTCCAACTATTGCTCGTAATCTTGTCGGTGAGAATCAACAAAGATTAGTTTCATCATCAAAGAAGCTTTCTTTTGAGGCACCATTAGCGAAGGAAGCAACAAAGCATCATGAATCTGAGGCTAGTGATCTTGCTATTCTCTTCCAAGAAAAGGAAGCAGAATTAGCTAGCAACTCTTATTTCTGGTTCACGCAATCTCAAAAATCCATTGATGAAAATTAGAAAGATGAAACTCATTCTTCCAATGTTCAAGAAAATAAAGATGATCACGTTGTTAGACATGGACAGATGGACATGCATGAAGGTCTCAGTCAAGCTGAAAATAATGCATCAACATTGCATGAAATATTTACCCTAGAACTTGATGAGGATCTTATCATGAACATCATAGGGGAGTTTTGTTCAAATATTGAAGACAATTCTCTTATTCCTGAAATTTGTAACCAGCATGATGTAAAAGGAAGAAATGAGGTAACTCATTTTGATCAGCCTAAAGTAATGGTGGTTGATGAACCAATTACTCAAGTTACAGCAGTCAGCAAGAAGAATTCAGAATTTGTTCGATCAACGAGTTGTCTCATTAGACATCTTGCTTGGTTGGAGGCCAATGGAAAATCGTTAATTCCACTTGTACCTAAGCATGAAGATACAATTGAAGAAGAGGCTAAATATACATTTGTATTTGAGCTAGAGCAGTTTGAATTCATGGATGTATCTTGGAGCAGTAGTACATATGACTCATCTCAAAAAGGTGAATTGCTTCATCTCTTCTAGGAGGTGTTACATCAAGCATTGACATCATTGCTCCAGTTGTTTGTGCTTTATCTATACAAAGTTTCCTATGAACATGCATGGTACTGCAAGCTGCTAAAAAAGGTAGCTATTTTGTTGAACCAGTAAATGGTTTCATCTAAAAAGTTGCATTGTCGGCTAGTTTTAATTAGGTAAGCTTTCTTTGTTTTCAATAAGTGCATTTGTACAAGTTTTTTATAGGTTTTCTTTACGTCGGTCACGTCATCCTATTTGAGTCTTTTTGTTTTTGGTCACCTGACTCTATAGCCCAATGGAGTAGATGAAGGAACTTAGAGGTCCGGATTCTACATTCCTCATTGTTTCTAAAAAAAATGAGGTACGTTCCCTAGTTAGAGCTAGTTGATGTCCTCAATTTTGACATCACAAAATTGTGGCAACCCTACGGAGTTTTCTCATGGATTCGTAGGTGCATCCTCTATGTTTTAATGCATCGATAAGGTGTCATGAAGGCAGTTCATCATCCTTAAATTATACTTTATATATCATTATTTATGCATTCTTTTTGAAGATTTAAGTCAAGTTAAATCTCCTAAATCCATGTCAGAACGTTTTTTTCTTCTCTGACTGCAAGCACTTGATTTTTGGCAATCTTCATGTTTATTCTTCATTTTTCCATTTCTTGTAAGTAGTTTTTAATCTTTTTTTTTCCCTTACGTTAATAGCCCTTCGAATTCCACTTGTTTCTATCTAACTTAGGCCTCAAACGGAGTTGTCTAGCTCAAGTTATAAAGGAAAAGGTGGTGTTTTTCAGAGCGACTGCATATTTTAATAAAAAATTCCTCCAAAAGTGGACTTTTTGTTGGCAATTGCACGAAATAAAATTATTTTTAATAATTAGATTTTAACATCCATTTTAAATTTTCAGCTTATTCTGAGTTGATTTAACCATAGTTTTTAATGTTTTATGAAAATTAGCCTTTTTAAATCTATTTTCATGTTACTTTATTGAAAACTATAGTTATTAATTAAATGTAATTACATGATGTGCATAAAGGTGGGGTTTTTATCATTCATAGCATATATACATATGCAAAACACCTATTAAAAACCCACTGCCAATAAATTTAAAGTCATAAATGCATGTAAGTGGGGTTTTTAGATGCAATTACAGATTTTTAATTAAAAATATGTCACTTAACATGTGTAAGTGGGGAATTTGAAGCTAATAACACATGTTATTGCATTTTAAAAAACCCATGAATGTGTTTATTAACTTGAGTTATGACTACAATGCATATAGGTGGGGAATTCAAACCCAATAACACATGCATTTTTTAAAAACATGTGTTTTTCCTCCTAAAAAGCAAGTTATTACTTCTCTAATAAAGGCTTTGACGTGTTAATGCATGTAAGTGGAGTTCTTAATATACAAAACACATGCTTTTGTTTCCAAAAAGTGTGTTATGCATTTAAGTGGTGAATTCAAACTCATAAACATATGTTCTTGTCTCTAAAAAGCCCATTTTTAATAGCTCAAAGTGTTGGGTGGAGATTTTGAAGAGAATAACATATGTTTTTGTTCTATAAAAACCCATTTTTATGCAACCAAGTGTTGGGTGGCAATTTTGGAGAGAAAGATGTGTTTTTGCCTTCTAAAAATGTGTCTTTACTTCATCTCTATGCAAGTGGCGACTTTCAACATGAAAACACATATTTTTTACTTCTAAAAATCCACTTTTGGGGGGCGTTTTTGGAAAAAATGAGATTTTGAGGCAAGAAATCACTTGGAAAATGGTGAAAACTAAACCGTTTTTTCTTCTTATAGGGTCAATTTTGCACTAAATTTCCCAAGGATCATTCTTGGATCATCAAAATTGCATTTTAGAAGGTGTTTTGCTCTCAAAACAGCCCGTTTAGGGCAAGTTGTTGGGCATTTTTGCTAAAAAACAACCCATTTTTGACAATTTTTCTTCATCAAAATCAAATCTTTTGCTTCTAAGAAGAGTTCTTGGGCATTGCATTCCATTTGCAGCTTGTTTATCATTACTTCTAAGTTTTTTTTGATGCCCTAGGTGCTGTTTTTTGTTGTCATTTCATGTCCATTGGAAATGGTCAAAATGGTTGCTATTTCCTTGCATTTAATCTCTCTTTTCTTCCCACTTGGTTGTCAACGCATGTTGACTCTCCAAAATTGAAGGAAAAAGACTAGGAAAGAGATTTATATATAGTTTTAAAATCTCATCTTTCCTAAATCTGAAAACCCATTGGATTCTTTTCAAATTTTGCCCAAAATTTGGGAAGATTTCTTCTTGAGGATTGAGGTAATTTCTTCCTTAAGTCTTTTTCCTAAATTTCTTCCCAAAGTATCCTGTTTACATGTAAACTTTCATTTTTAGATTCACATGTGTTTGAATTCATGACCCTTCTACTTGTGTCTTTCATTCTTAAGTTGCATATGCAAGAATCTCTACTTGCTTGCATATGCAGTCGGGATTAAAAACCTTTTTCTTGAACAAAATTATCAAGGAAAGCAAGCTCACTTTGCAACATGCTTTTGCATTCAAAAAGCCCATTTTCATGCATATACACACTCCATCCGCACTTGTCTTACCATTTCCACCACTTTAATTTCATGTTTGTAGTTGCTTGTTGAACCACTTATAATGGAAATACAATTCTCATTATAAGTAAACGTCATATCATACATCTTTCACACATTCTTCCATTCATAATGCTTGTTCATATGTGCAATCACCTTCAAAGAAAACCCGTTTTTGGGTTTTCTCACCATATAAGTGACCATTTTGAGCTCAAACCCACCCACCGTTTCACTGTCCCAAAATTTCTAGCCATTTTCCTTGTTCATAACATCCCAAAACTTATATTTGTGCATCAAAAAGTGTGCAATGGATCCACCTCATGAAGATGTTCTCAACTTGTGAAATGTCCCTTGTTGGGAACCCTATTATGGAAACTAACTATAGTCACTTTCAATTGTCTTTGTAAGTACTTGAGGTGTGTGTGACGTTAGCCGTGGCTGGGAATGATAATATTGATTTGATTGAGTTTTAGGTTATCCCTTAAAACTTCTCTTTGTCAATGATCCCCTGTCGGTGATGTTGAGGATGATATATCTGATACAGTCGATAATCTTATGTAATTGATTATATCTTTAGCAATGGCTGTGATATCTGGTTGGATAATTTATTTATGCAATGCTCAATTAGATTGTTCCCATCAACAGCTGTAACATTTGCACCATACACGTTCGTCAATAATGCCAATGGAAATTGGTTCTGACAGAGCAGATTTTATATAGATAAATTCGTTAAAAGAAAAGTATTCCATGCCCCTAAATTAGAGGAATTGATTCCCCTTTTATACTTGTCCAATGAAGCGATGCTTCCCAAGTGAAACGTCCTTAACTCTTCACCTCAACCCTTCTCTATACTTGCACTCTTTCATAAAACTAATCAATCGACTTTGTTTCTCCTTAAATGATGTTTCAGACAAACTTTAATTAGGATATTATTGTGCCACTGGTTATCGGTTTGATAAATGATGGTCAATGCACCTCAATGCCGATTAATACCGATTAATTTGTAAATCGAGTGATAATGTTGTCTTTGGTATTCTTTTGAGTTATCTTCCTGTATCGATCCCTCTTGTGGAGAGACTTGACTACATCAGTCGAGTTTATAATCGTTCTAACTGCATCAGTGACTATTCTTAATGATGATTGGTAGTAATAATATTATCGCTCCTTTCCATCACTGTTGTTGATTATTATCCACATAATTATTTTGTCTCCACCTGGACTATATTCATTACCACTAGTAACTCTGGTCTTCTATCAATCGATAAATGATGGCTATCATGGTAGTTCGAAATTGATGTATCCATAAGCTTTGACTACTTCCTAGCAATACGCTGATTACTATCTCTCCGTATAAAGTTTCTATTTCATTGATTCAATTATTAGACACTGCTTGGTCATTAATCGACTCTGTACTATCAACGTAGATAACTAATTTATTTGCAGTCTCCACTACCATCAACATAGGTATGGATTAATTGTTTAGTCTTTGTAATTGGTATATCCTGTAGAAATCAATTCGTGATTATCTGACGTGGACGGTATGAGCATGGTCGGTATTATTCAATTTCTACTTGTATCGCCTCTCTAATTCTAGCATTTCACGTTGCATATATATATATATATATATATATTTCTATTTATTTTTTATTATTGTATATACTAATTGATAATATTACATTATAAATCAATTATATTAATAGATAAATATTATACGATATGAATATTGATTAATATCATTTACTCATTAAATAAATAAATAAAAACTAATTATTTTTAAGGAATTTGAATAAATAATTATATATATTTATATTTAAAGTAATTGTATTTGTATTGATCATCTAACTATTTCGGATCATGACGATATTATTTAATAATATTAATATTCAATATATCAACTTTTATATTTTGATTATAGATATTATATTATTTCAATATTAATATATTATTCTTTTAATAATATATTATTATAAATTATATAATACATTAATTATATATTTCTCATACTTTTACGTTAAAGTTCTAATTGAATTTTATTATTCCCATTACGTCTCTTAAGAGATTCTTCAAATAGAGGGACATAACAACTTGTGAAATTTTCATGTCACATGCTACATGGTTGGAGATTTAAAGAAGGATTTTTTACTTCAAAAATTTTTGATTGTGTTGTTTTCAAAAAATAATGCAAGTTCCTCCCAAGAAGAAGAAGGTTCTTCTCCATCATGCAAATGCAAGCTAAAAGCCCACATCCAAGAGTTTACATACAGTTTTCTCGCTTTTCCAAAAGCTGCAAATGGACGTCTAAACCATGTTTGTGGGTGACAAATACTTTCCAAAATGACATGTAATGGGATTCAAAAACCTCATTTACGAGAGAGAGAGAGAGAGAGATCTTCTCATGCCAATGCAAAGAGCTGAAGACTAGAACAATGACATCATAGAAATTTTTAAAGACTGATTTCAAGTAGGCAATTTATTGATGCCATCAATACATAATAGTCAAGGATGCAAGTTTATATTCCAGATCAAGATGCTCTCATCTGACCAGAGCATATTAAGCATCAAGCATCCTGTAGCAACCTGAAGACCAACGAAGGATGATGTAATAAGTCTCCATGTCCTATCTTGTCAGGCACTTAGAATATTTTCATCATGCATTTGTAATTTGTAATCGACAGATTACATGTAAAAAAAATGTAATTGCATGTGATAGTATCACGTGCAAAGTTGTAACATGTAATCAAGTTGCAAGTGCATTAGGCATGCAACTTTGAAAAAGTCAAAATTAGTTAGTTAGTTAGGGAATAAGTCAAGGTGGTTAAGGGTTTTCCCCTTCTTTCTTCACCTTTCTCTCTACTATTTTCCTATATAAAGGAGGGAGATCATTGTAAATAATCATCTTTTGGCAAAGAAATAAAATTCTACCAATTTGTATTGTGCACTCTAAGACTTTGTGCTTGGATGTAAATCAAATTGCTTTCAATAAAAGAGGCAGATTGTTTTGAGACTTTGTGCCAATTCAAACTATTATGTGACAATATTTTCTTGAGTTGATTGTGAGTTTTAATGCTTTGATTCAAGAGGGATTTGGATTCAATTGTGCAGAATTTAAGCTGCCTCTTGCATTTAAAGCCAATTTGAACTTTTGAAGACTTTGTGTTGTAGAAAGACAAATTGTGATAGATAGTAGTGGTTGCAATTACTTAGAGCTGAAGACTTTCAGCTTCAGTTGTAAGTGATTTATTAAATTTGAGAGTATCTGGTAAGAGACTTTGTGCCTTACTCATTATTCTACTTGAATCCTCATGAGACAAGCGCAGGAGACTTTGGGTTCTTATTTTTGTTTCACAAAATATAAAAAAGAAAACTGGTTCCCTTGGTATTATTCTTACATCAACTCTAGGGTCACTAGTATTATCATAGAAATAAGGCACTTTTTGTTAAGTTAGAAAGTAGTAGTTGTACGCAAATCATTCCTGAAAAAAGAGGAATTGATTAAGAGAACCACCCTTTTTGTAATTTCAGTTAAGTTCTTGTTGAAGCCACCTGCGGAAAGAAGGGAGCCTCCCCTATTGCTAAGAGGAGAGATAAATCTCATGAGATGTTGCCTAAAGTTATAATTTTGTAAGGTGTAGCCTTAGCGGCTTACAAAATTTTTAGCCAACAAATGTAAAGGGACCATTGGATTTATGTTATTATATGCATTTTTAACCACATTATTATGCAACACTTTATTAGGCAATGATGTTTCCCTTGGTGGATATGTGGAAGTGGGTGGTATAATACTCCAAAATTGGCACCTATTAAATTCAATCAATTTTGGTGCATTTATCTTCGATTTTACATCTTCAAAGTCCTAGTTCCCTTTCTCTCTCCTACCTGACTTGATTTAACTTGATGTCAATTGCAAAGACCATAAATTGCATTAATCAAATATTAAAATTAATTCCTAAAGTCTTTGACTTTAATTAGCTAAATTACCCCTATGATAAATTAATTTAATCCTAAAGTCCTAAGTACTTGGAATTAAATTAAATCTACCCCCTTTGGCTAATTACCCATAAAAAGAATTAATAATTGCTTGTTATTCGAATGGACACTCCTTTTTGAATTAATAATTCATGATATTCGAAGGGTCACCCGTGTGGCATTTTCCATTCTTTTAATTAAGTAATTCATGCATTTTTATCTCAAATGGGAATGAAGAGTAAGGAGTTTCAAATCAAGAACCCCTTCATTCTCTTCCCGGGTTTATCTATTTAATGGACCTATTTTCTTCATTCAAAGGAGGCAATTTTTGAGAGTAATTGAACTATAGCGATTTTTAGTCTCACTTTATTCAAAGCTTTTCATTTGCAATTAGTTTAATTTCTTATTTAGCATAGTATTGCATTCTCATATTAGATTAAATTGCTTACATTCTCATAGTTTAATCTTTTTCTTTCAAGCTATTTAGATTAAATTGCACTTCATATTTCTTTCAAGTTCTTAGTGTAATTGCATCTTCATTCTCAATTTTTAGTTGCATATTCGTCTTAGTTTAATTTTAATTTTGGTTCAAATCTCACAGCTCTTGAAAAATCCTCCATCGTGGGATTGGTCTCATGGTTGTTGGCTCTCGTTCTGAGAGTAATTAAACACCCCGTTCACATAGGAGGCAATAGGTCAATTCAATCGATGTTGTGAGATGGACAATTCATGTTCATACTCATCATCTCATGATTGAGCAATGACTATGTTGCATTTGTGCCTAATTTAGAGGTCTGCATTTAGACACACACATTTTGGTGCCCACCGTGGAGCAGAAAATCTGATTGCTGGCCTCATTCTCTTTTTCTTTTCTTTTTTCTGATAGGAATTTAAGCTCTGTCGTGTGTCTGTATTGTTTGTGTATGAATTCTCACACAAGAATCTAGAGCGTCTCGCGTGAGGTTTTGTTCCTTGTAGCACTCTCTCGCGTGAGCTTTTGCATCATCGCGGGAACCCTGTACTTTCTCGCGTGTGGTTCGGTACTCTCTCACACGGCCAGTACTATCTCGCATGACATTCCACAACAGGGAGAGACCCAGAATTCCAAATTTGCAAGTTTTTTAAAATTTTGGCATTTTCAAAATCCGTGCCACTAGAAAACTGGCACCTATTTTTTTAGAAATTTTCGCATACGGTATCGAAAAGTGAAGTGTGATATATCATTCGAAAGCTCTTTCTGAGCCTAATCCAACCATGTTGGTTTCATTTTCAAATTTTGTCATTTGATTAGCTATTTTACTTGCAGATTATCTAATTTTTGATGTGCTAACCATTGTGGAGCTAATAAGTTATGCTTGTAGGTTCTCTCATTACTTGAAATATTTTCTTAAAAGAATGCATGTCAAAGCACCAAGAACTTGAAACATGCTAATGGTTTGATTGCAGGATGATAGTCGAAGAATTGCTAAAACATTGTGTTTGTTTCTTGCTTTCATTCACATAGTTTTAAATAGGGCTCCGTTAAAATTTCTTGAGGATTTTGATAGAGAGTAGGGAATTTGGCTCTTCATTACATAGAGGTGATGACCATGAATGAACCTGAAATCCTAATGATCTTACTAATATGACAAATTCTTGGGGAAGCGGAGAAAGGTAGTGCATCTTTAGCACTTCTACTCGCTAGGGGATTATGCTCTTCTCTCTTTGAGAGAACCAGAAACCCAAAAGCGTGTGGATTTGGTGGAGTGAAGCTAACTTGGTGATGAATCTTCTTGATGTGTTTGGGTGAGGAAATGGGATAGAGAAGTATGCTCTTCTCCCTTTGGGAGAATCAAAAAATCTGACCCCCGAATCTAAACCAAGTCCAGTGTCACCTTTAGAGGGCCTGCCGAAAGTTGAACCTCCAGGAATGACCCAAGTGAGTACACACCTTTCACCGGTGATTCCACCTCACTTTAATAAAGATTTTTTGTTGAGTTTAAAGAGTCCAAAACCATGTTAGCTTCCTTCTCAAGACTTTGACTATCATCTTGAGGAGGCTTCGTCTGTTATACTAAGTGGCACCGTTCCTAGCCCTGCTTGCGGGGGTGTATGAATTTTGGGTGTTGGTGTGACTACGAGGCCTAAACCCTATATCAAGGGCACCAAAGGTTAGCATGAACAAAAACTTATTAAAAACTATCCTTAGCTAGTGGCCTACCCAGTTCATCTCCGAAAGGAGTCATAATCTTTGTGCAAGGAGGGGGAAGAATCTCTCCCGTAGATTCCCATCATAGGCATACACCTAGACGTTTGGAGGTGGTTGCAACACTGGCCCCCACTACAAGGGTAACCTTTGAACGTACACCACTAAGCCCTTGGAAACACCAAAAACATGGGTGCCCTCTAGGGGGTGACATGGCTGTGTGAGGTGCACATATGCGTTCAAGCAATGGGGCAAAGGTTTTGGTTTCTCACCATTTTTTTTGTAAGACTAAGCTATGTGTTTGTTATTGAGTCTTAAACATTGTCCAATTATTATCAAACGAAGACTCCCCTAATGCTATCAAGTTTCTTTGTCCTTGATAGGTCTGTTAACAACTGCTTCTTGTATCACAACTACTTGATTTGAACCTTTGTGTCTTTAAACGAGTGGTTGAAATCCCAAAATGAGATCATTGATTAAAATTTTCTTCAAACCTATTAGGAAACTAGATTTTCTGTCAGACATCAATTCAGGCTGTACCTCAAAATTCAACTTAGACCTCAAAAATTGTATCAAATTGTCAGATTTTGTACTTTTCTCGCACAAGATTTCACCTTCAGAGCACTTTCTCACGCGAGACTGTAGCCCAGTTTTCAAAAGCAGAGACTTGTTTACCATTGATTGCTTGACTTTTTATCTGATCTACCTTTTGTTTGAAGTCTGTTCTTCTGCTTTCCTATCATTTTTTATCAGAAGCTAGTTGTCTCAAGCTAGGAATCGATTAATCTTCACTTTGACTCATGTCATCTCTCATTGGTTTACATTATCTCTTTATGCTTTTTGTATCTCATGTTGCAATAGTCTTATCTCAGCTATTCTAGCCATACCTCTTTTGATGATTCATACCAGATTCATCTCGCATCTTGGTTGTTCTAGCCATTTATCTCCTTTGTGTTGTTCTTTGAGATAGAGTCTAGCATTATCCCGAGTCCTCTCTCATTTCATCTTCATCTATGACTATCATGACTAGAAGTGGCAAGACTTATCCCATTCAGAATACTGATCAAGGTAGAAGCAAACCTCATAATCAAGAAATAGATCATCCTGAATCTATTATGAAATCTGAGTGTCGTGAGGGATCCTCACATCCCTCCTCGTTCCAAGTTTATTACAATCCATTGTTTCAGATACAGTCTGACTTATTATTTCAAGAATATTATAACCCGTTGTTTCAACACTAGCAAGGCTCTGAAGGGTCACTTTCTAGAATCGAACCTATTGACTCTTTCGATCTTATTTTTCATGACCTCTCATAATACTATCAACAAGATGGGAGATCCATTCCACTTCCCAGGGGGAGGTAAATTCAGCGATAGTCATGAGCAATCTCCAAATGACCAAGGTCATGGTCATTCTCAAAATGACAAGAGCTATGATCAATCCCACAATATTCAATATCCGGTCAACATCTGAGACCTTTGCAATTTGAAACAATGACAAGGGGAGCCTCTCCTAACATTTCTCCAGAGATGGAGACAACTATGCACAAAGTATCCGCATGAATTACCTGAGTCTGAAAAGCTCAATATCTTCTTGGACAATCTTGTCCCAAATTTTGGACACCAAGTACGATTACAAGGTCCCCTCACTTTTAACAATATGATTAGGCAAGTTGTGAGGATAGAGGCCTTTATGATCAAGAAGGGAGATTGACTTTGAACAAAGACAACAAGCAAGGACCTTCTCCCTCAAACAAGGATAAGGGTAAGATTGTCAACAAAAACATAGATATTATGAATGATAGGGTTGTTGACAATATAATGCCAAAACCCTCAAATTCTATCTTTAATCTCAACTCTAATATACGAGCGGTCAAGACCACTGAGAAGACTACAACAGAAACTCAACCGCCTTCCAAATTTTCTAGAAACAAACCTTGGATCTCTCAACCCAAGCATGACTCCATTTCCTTGGGAGAACCACTTGATGTGGTTTATAGGACTTTGGTGCAGAACCATAATAGGAATTCAGATCATTAGGAATTTAAAGACTCCTTTCCTCCTGATGGGAAAAGTTGAATTATCCAAGTCTAAAGGTACCAACGATGTGGTCAACTATACATATGATACTAGCGACATTGTCACCAATGAGATTGAACCTGTTGATGTTGAATACTGTGACATGATCATTTCTCTAGGGAGCGAGGATGCTCCTAAACCCAAAGCTCTATTTGTCTTGTGAGGCCCTGCACCTCCCTCTTGTAACTTCGCACAGTCTCCAGCTTTTTTGAATGCTATCCCTCAATCTCGTGCGAAGATCGCACTCAAAGGTCCTGATCCTTTGACATCTGGACCAAAACTATCTATGGATAAAGCCCTCACTAAGGCAAACATCCCCAAAGATCTCAATCTCGACCAATTCCAATCTATGGTGGGTCATTTGACCTCACCTCATTATTTGTCCTTTTCTAAAGAAGGTGATCATTCCCTGAGCCATCCACATAATGCTCCCTTGTTCACTTACAAAATGCTCACAAAATTTGGTGATAGTTTTGTCCCGACCAACGGGGAATTCATAGAATCTTATGATGCTAAACTCAAAGAGATAGAAAAGACCCTACAGATCAAAGATATTGGCATGGGGGAATATCAAATTGAGTCCATATTGTCATCAACAACTCTTCCTCTATCTCCATGTTCCTATGAAGAACTTTTTGAAGATAGATTTGGTATTGGCTATCAAAGCCATGAGCTTAATCAACCTAGTTGCAGCTTTCATTCATGCAAGGGCTCAAATAATGAAGAAGCACAGATCCAGTCTATGACACATGAAAGACTCTTGAATATTCAACATTCTGAATCTAACTATCTATCTCAAGAGCATGATCCTGGTCCTCACTAGGAGCATTTTATCCACTCTACTGAACAAACTCCTACTTCTGCTAACTCTAATGGTACACATACTAATTGGGGACAACTGTCTGACCTCTTCCTCATCTCGGGTATGCCTCGGGGTATACCTATTTTAAATTGCTCCACCACTCCTGCTACTGGACAAGATCTGATTGTTGAAGAAACACTCCATATAACAAAGGATAGAGATGAAGAAAATCTACCACCTACTATATTTCTAGTTGATTACATGTCAGATGCTACTACAAAGATACCAGTTGATGCTATACACAAATATGCTACTCCTACCAACTCTGAAAGAGAAGAAAGTTCTAATCCTCCAGATCAAGAAAATGATGATGATCCTTTCCACACTCCTATGGAGATCATTCTTATGGCTCCTAGGCCATCTGCTCCAAGCTATACTTCTACCACTCCAGAAAATCATGGGTATGAGAGACCCAATCCTGTTAAAGTCTCATGGAATATTGGTAGATCCAGAATTGAAATGGTTCCTATTCATGCACTCTTGCCACCTAAAAGGGGACCTAATTCTTGGAATAGGTCATCTCAGTTAGGCTCACATAATATTCCTCCAAACTTATTTGACTCTTCTAAGATGACTCATAATCGACAACACTTTATGGAAGATTAATTTCTTGATCTATCTGATGCATTCATGAATGATGAGGATGATACTGATATATTTTCACTTGAGCCCATCCCATCGACTTCTCTTCCCTCTTCATCTCCCATAAAAGTGGCTCGTCCACTTTCCACTCCACCTCTCCACCTAAACCAGCCATATAAGCCTCTTTCATCCACCATTCCCAAGTCTTTTGGAAGTAACTTGGATGTACAACATAAAATAAAAAATAATAAGAATCCACTTATATCTCAAGGTCAGCATGTCCCATCTAATCGACATGTGACTATGAAGAAAGAAAAAAACAATAGAGGTGTTGAATAGACCACAAAGGTCCTGAAAGAGAAGAAGACAATCAAAAGCTAGAAAATAAATAAAAAATGGATCTTGAAATCCATCTTACAGGCATTGTCATCAAAAGCACCTCGAAGTAAATAAGAAAAATTCAAAAGCTACGTGGATTTCAAAAAAAAGGAAAATCAAAGTTGCCATTTGAGCTTCCAAAATTCTCATGCTTCCCTCCATTCCATCGCCCTTGCCTCTCATACTTTATACCTTCACTCCATCTTGCCTTTTCCCAAGGTGCATATCAGTATCTCCTTATTTCTAATGACATGACTAAGAAAAGTCTAGAACATACTCTCCCTAAGCGGTTAGAGCATGGGAAATCTGACAAAGCATTAAGATGTGTCCATGAGGATATTTGTGGGTATTTCTTAAGTGATCTTTCCTTGACTATGGATCTCTCGATAGTTGGACACTACTTGTTGGATCTCCTATTACTACTACAACATTTGGTTCTGATTCTACAACTTCTCAACTAACTATTGCTACAAATGACTATGTTCTGAGAGATTCCTATTGAAGGAGAACAACTCAAAGATCCTATCAATGCTCTTCATCTGAAGAAATTCTATAGTTGATATATTCTCAGCATGCTCATGTACATACTTATTGGTCCTAAAAAATCCTTAAAATTGCAAAATGTCTTGAAAAAATGATCATCTTAGTGAAAACCTAGCAAACAGGTGCTTTGATGTATCTATTATCTTGGTGAAAACCTAGCAAATAGGCACCTTGATAATACTCAAAAATACAAAAATACAAAAAAAATGAAATATTCAAAAAATACAAAAAAAGAGAAAAAAGAGAAAAGAACAAAAAAATTGAAAAAGAGAAAAATGTGTCATTGATGAAAACCTGGTAAACAGGCGTCATGGGAGAAAAAATAGAATCTCTGCCAAGATGGTGAAAACTTGGTAAACAGGCATCTCTTGTTTCCTGAAGCTACATCTCATCTTAGCGTTGCTTTGCTCTTATTTTCCTTGCTTTCCTACTTTAGCTTGCTTTCCCGCTTTCCTGCTTCAGTTTGTTTCCTGCTTTAGTTCATTTCCTGCTTTGGTTTGCTAGCTCATGCGCTTGCCTTCAGTTGTCTTTGAGATTTTCCTTAACTCTTCATGGATTGGAACTGGTCACACTTAGGGGCATCTCCCTAGTCTAGTGGACATTGTCCTATCATTTTCAGAGACACATTCTTGCATCAGTCACCAGTGGTTCTCATTGCGTTTGCCTACTGATGTTTTGCTCGTGTCTTATTCTCTCTTTTGAGAATCTTCCTTGTATCGGTCACCAATGGTTCTCACTACATTTTCCTATTGATACTTGGTTCATGCTCTGATATCTTCTCGAGACTTTGTCTCTCACAATGGTCACCAGTGGTTTTTCGCTATGTCTGCCTGCTGTCGCTATCCCGTTGAAACTTTGAATGTTGTTCGCTTCCGATTTGACTTCAATTTGCTTAAACACAAATTTAAACTGAAACTAAACTCTTTGAGTGTTCCTTTGTGGTGTGATGATATTTTTCTTACTTGTTTATTTTCTTTATCATTTCCCATCGAGCAAATCTAAGATGTCTTTCTTGACTAAGAAATGTGAAGACTGGGGGCATGATCTTTTCTTTGCTTTCTACTTGCTGGTTTAGTTCCAATGATCTAATTAATCTACATAAGAGGGGTATCCATCTATAAGAGCCTTCATCTCATATTGGATCCCATGCATACCTTGACTCCTTTTATATGGATGCTTTGGTGAGGTTGGTTCTTCTCCTTGTTTGTTTTTGAGTGACTTCTCTTGCTACATGTGGAATCGCTAATGCTCATCTTGTTAAGTGACCGTAGGGGTCACTGCGAGAACTCTTTGGAAAAAGAAGGATCTCTCGCATGTTTGGTGTGTTTGTTTGCAAGAAACATTTAGGTCATTCTAGAAAAATGTGCTTTGATGCTTATGTTAACTTGCTAAATTAAAAGAATAGGTGTTCAGGTCATTCTGGCTTCTTGTGCCTTAATGCTTACATCTCATTCCGACAAATCTATGACTTATGTCGTATTCATATTCTCATGATTGCAATGTTAGTGAGGATTGTATGGCATCTTGCGATCATCCCATGCTTAAACAAACTCGATGATGATAAATATGATGAATCCAACAACCAAGTCCTAAGGTTTGCATCCATTCATTCTAGGCTTGCATTTTAGGCTTGCATGTTCATGATAGGCTTGCATTTGGAGTGCTTTCTTGTTTCTCTCTTGATTGCTTCCAGTTCCTCAAAGGTCCTCATCTTTTGTGCTAGTTTCATCTTGGCTATAGAAGTGTCCAGTCCTTTCTCTCAATCTTTGAAACATAATCTCTTTGATTAGTGCTTGTCATATATTGAAACAATCTTGCATGAGATGATTAGTACCATATGCATTACATATCCATGGCATTACATTGCATTATGTTCATAAAATCATTTGCATTTACATATACATGTACATCCACTATAAGCATAACGTAAATCATTCATCACACATATGCATACATTCTATCCATCTATCATTGCATTTCACATTGCATCATCATAAAAAAGAGAGAAACCATGTGCATATTCATATTTATAAGAGAAAGCATGTGCATGTCATACATTCCTATTCATACATCTAAGCATATAAACATCTCAATATATCAATCTCAAAGCAATATACAACAAGTACAATGATGTCAAAATAGTCGATCTCATATATATATATATATATATATATATATATATATATATATATATATATATATATATCTCAACAGTGCCATATACAAAAGAAGGAGAGTTCTACTCGAGCATAGTATCAAAATGGGCTACAATAATGATAAATCTATCAAGATCCACTACCACCTAGAGGCAGTGGAGGTGGAGGCACCTGCGCTGGTCCTTGATGTGGTGGTCTCTATGGTGGAGCCTGTGGAGGAGCCTACTGCTATGGTGGTGCCTGTGGAGCTCCAGCATACTCAAAAAATTATGGTACCTACTCAAAAAGATCTAGAACTACACTACAGTACACCACATAATAATATGTTGCCTAAGCAGCCTCATGTCTCATCTCCAGCCAAGCCTATGCTAACTCCTCCCTCAAGCATCAGATCTTAGCATCTCTATCCATCACATGGGTCTCCTCTCGAATAAATTGGGTATGATAATCATCTCACTCTCTCTGTCTCTGTCGTACCCTCTCATGCTTCTTCGTAAAATCCTCCTCCAGCTGTGGTGTCCCTACTCCTGCCAGAATATCAGACATATCGACATCACCACCAGGAGGAGTCTATTATGATGGATCATCTGTCCTCTATCTAGTCAATCTCTGCTATGTACCGCTACTGCTAGCACCTACATCTGAGCCCATATTCCTAGTAGGGATACCAATCTATCCTGATTGGGGTCTCAATGCTCTTTGTTGTGCAACTGGCTATTGTGTAGGCCACTGAACTAGTACCTATTGGGCTAGTACCTACTACTCATGTACCTATTCTCCCTACTACTATGCTAGCTCCTCCTATACCAGTACGTGCTGCTACTATGCTCTAACCTTGACTGGATCTATAAACCTCAGATGTCGGTGGGCTATCAGTTGATTCTTGTATTTAGGTGTCACCCCTGCATTGGTGACACCCACCATGTAATCTCATCGCACTAGAGGAATGTGTGCCTCTATCGCACATCGCCCTGGATCCAGTCTAGCATGCCACCCTTTCTTCTCCTCATCAAAGAAGCGGGTGTAAGGGAAATACTCCTATGATATGTCATGTGGCCTGCCAAACTGGCATAGGATGCATGTAACCAAGAACCTCTCAATGATGGTAACACTACATTCAATCAACAGATGTTATATGAACATATATGATAGCTCTCTCCATGCATCATCCCATGGCTCGGTGGCAATCCATGGTCTCCATATAATGGTTTCCATATCATCAAGCTGCCCTCTCCACTACTCGGTTTTACCCAGCAGAGACTGAGTCATCGGACCAACATACCTATAAATATATAGCTCAAGTGGTTGTCATGTGTCATGAAAGATGGGCCTACAAACTGGAAGATGCTCCCAGGCCCAAATCTGCAAAATGAACACTCCTACCACCATCATCCTCGCACCTTGATACACGATCTTGTACATCTCATGGAACATGTGAGCGAGCATGCACTCACCCCATCCGAATTTGATGGCCGGTCTCTCCAAAATCCTTCACAACATCATGCTCCAGCCACACTCTAGACCATGCTGACCTCAATCTGGGACAAGGTAGCAGCTCAGGAACATCACAAGTACAATAGCTAATGGGTGAGCACCACCATATCTGCTAATCAAGTCATCCTAGGAGATGGCCTGACCCATCACTAAATCATCCTTGAAGATCATCCTCAAGGCTATTGTACCTTGCTGGGGCTGCATCTCATACTCCACTCGCGTGCCATGAATGGGTATTTGGAGAATCCTATATATGTCCTCGGGGGTCACAATCATCTCCCCCATTGAAAAGTGGAACGTGTTCATCTCTAAATGGAAATGCTCTACCAATGTACCAAGCAGACCATGATTTACTCGAATGTTGGGTAGATCACGCAAGTATCCAAGACCGAGTCCATCAATGTGTGCACCCTCTGCATCTGTCAGTCTCTGCACTAAGGTGGTGATAACAAGATGATGTGTCCTAAAGGCAACATCAAGGAAATCAACCTACAAAGCAAGCGATGACACTAGATCAGTCCCTCGACATGATGGTTTTCTACAAAAACAATAGCAACTATAGCAAGACATCTATTCTACACATGACTTTATGACGCTCTACTTGGCAGATTTTGTGCAAACTTGACAAATTTTTGTGAAGAAATTCACATTCTACGGTAGTTATTCACGTGAGAAAACTATTTTCTCGTGCGAGACAGGACTTGGCCTCGTACGAGCTTCTACAATCTCACACGGGACCCACTTTCAGCTTGCCCGAGCCTTCAACCAGAGCCTGCGCAAGGAAACCCTAACTGATGTGAGGAAACTACTCTCTCGCATGAGGTAGGATCTAGGCTGGCACGAGGAAACTACTTCCTCATGCGAGATTAAAAGAATATGTCCTAAAGTTGCTAGATCTACCCTAATTCGACCTAGAAAGCTGTACAAATTGAAATACAAGGAGGTTTCTTGACTACTTACAAGTGTGTCATACTCCAGTGGTCGGGCGTGTCATCGGTAGCACTCAAATCTATGCATATGCAGTGGAAGACCCTCCATTTCTCTCTCAGAGCTCAAAAATCAGCTAGAAGATGAAAGTGAATAATGAATAGAAAATGACCCCTCCAGGTCTTATATAGCTTTTGACCTAATTTTCAAAAGTGCTCTGTTTTGCATGAAAATTACACCCTTGGCTAAATCGACTACTCTAAATCCATTTTGGGGATCAAAATTGAAATCTGACATCTCTAGATAGCTCGAAATCACATTTTAAATTCTGGGATCCTTTGGGATCAGACGCTTATGTAATAAGCCTTCTGGCGTCATCTTCCTACCAGATTATCATCTCCTCATCATGTTCTTGGGATCTTTCATCTTTTCATCTCAAGTCAACTTTAGTCAACCATGGTCCACCATGGTCAAACTTGGTCAATAGGACATCTGCTTTGCTCCAATTTTCTTCTGCAGCTTCTCGAATCTAGTCTAAATTCCTTCTGTCTGTAATCTCTTGGTGTCTATCATCCTTCTGACATATCATCTTTTGATTTCACTCCCAAGGGGATAGGATGATTGTATCATTTGAATCTTGTCAAATCAATTCTTGAATCTATTTGATCTGAATCATTAGTTCTCATTACTAGGGGCATCTTCACGCCTCACGTCTTGTTATCTGGTCATCTATCTTTTAGGTATCTGAGCAATCTAACTCAGATCCTTGAGAATCAAGCTTTTTCTGGAGAAGGTTCTCAAAATCTATTGGGTATTGGGGCAATCTAACCCTAATTCCTGGGAGTCTATCTTCATTCTGAGGATAGCTTCTAAAATCTCTTTTAGACCATTGTCTAGGCAATCTAACCTGAGTTTCAGAGAGCTGAATTTGGTATTGGGGCAATTTAACCCCAATTTTGGAGATAGTCCTAAGTCTGCATCTCTCATCAATTGGTATTGGGGCAATCTAACCTTGATTCTGGTTATCTCAAGACCGTTGTCTTCGCAATCTAACTTAGACTTCAAAAAATTCATGCTTCGATCTGTTCATCTGTTACTTTAGACTATTCTTTGAATCAATGCGCTTCTCGCACATCAATTCAAAGAGGGGAAAATGTAATACCCCAAAATTGGCACCTATTAAATTCAATCAATTTTGGTGCATTTTCTTTGATTTTACATCTTCAAAGTCTTAGTTCCCTAGGCAATTTTCTCTCTCCTACCTGACTTGATTTGACTTGATGTCAATTGCAAAGACCATAAATTGCATTAATCAAATATTAAAATTAATTCCTAAAGTCTGACTTTAATTCACTAAATTACCCCTATGATAAATTAATTTAATCCTAAAGTCCTAAGTACTTGGAATTAAAATAAATCTACCCCCTTTGGCTAATTACCCATAAAAGGAATTAATAATTGCTTTTTATTCAAATGGACACTCCTTTTTGAATTAATAATTCATGATATTTGAAGGATCACTCGTGTGGCATTTTCCATTCTTTTAATTAAGTAATTCATGCATTTTTGTCTCAAATGGGAATGAAGAGTCAGGCGTTTCAAATCAAGAACCCCTTCATTCTCTTCCTGGGTTTATCTATTTAATGGACCTATTTTCTTCATTCAAAGGAGGCAATTTTTTAGAGTAATTGAACTATAGCGATTTTTAGTCTCACTTTATTCAAATCTTTTCATTTGCAATTACTTTAATTTCTCATTTAGCATAGTATTGCATTCTCATATTAGATTAATTTGCTTACATTCTCATAGTTTAATCTCCATTTCTTTCAAGCTATTTAGATTAAATTGCATTTCATATTTCTTTCAAGTTCTTAGTGTAATTGCATCTTCATTCTCAGTTTTTATTTGCATATTCATCTTAGTTTAATTTCAATTTTGGTTCAAATCTTCATAGCTCTTGGAAAATCCTTCATTGTGGGATTGGTCTCATAGTTGTTGGATCTTGTTTTGAGAGTAATTAAACACCCCATCCACATAGGAGGCAATAGGTTGATTCAATCAATGTTGTGAGATGGACAATTCATGTTCATACAAATCATCTCATGATTGAGCAATGACTATGTTGTGTTTGTGCTTGATTTAGAGGTCCACATTCAGACACACACAGGTGGTAGATGATATGAATGATATAAGAAAAATGGTAAGAATTGTTGTCGATATAGAGTGGGTTGGATTAAGTAGGATGGGAATAATGGAGATGGTAATATATAAGATGGATATAATGGTTGTTGTGAGTATTCATTATTCCATTCACCATACATGATACTAGGTGAAGAATTAACATGTGAAGAAACATTTCTCCTTTCAACTCCAATAGAATTATAAGACATTTAAAAATTGTTAAGCATACCATGATCATTTTGATTTGATGTGTATAGTTTTCCTTGCATTACAAAGAAGACATTATCACTTTCACCTTTGTTTTGCTAAGGCTCGTGCATAGCTTGGATCTCCTTCAATATGTCCTCTGGAATGAATTGTCTTGTGCACTTGTCTTCTTCCTTGAAAAAAATAGAACAATAAATGGTCAAATCCTTATTATCAAAATTATATTGTCCTAAAAATTCATGAATTATTTGTTCTTGCTCATTTATAGGAATAATACATATAGATGCATGTGACAATGGTAATGGAAAATCATGATAACATATGTTGCATTAATTAGGAAAAGGGGATATAAAAATGTTAGTTTGTGTTTGCATGATTCCCCCACCAATTTCTTCTTTTATTTTAAAATTTGAAAGAAGGGATCTGGAGGCGACAACCTCTAGTGGAGTCAAGGGGCAACACCCCTTGTGGGGTCTGAGGACAACATGGCCTTTGGATTCTTTACTTTTGAAGCTTTTTTCTCCCAAAATTGATATGTTTAAACTCCCTTGTAAATGCAACATTTTTAACATTTTTAATGTTGTTTCTTCAAACTTACTTCTCATCTATCAATTGACTCACAATATTTGGTTTAAATATATATAAAAGGTTTTATTTACTAAGATCTAGAGAGAGAGAGAGAGAGAATAATAATAATAATAATAATAATAATAATAATAATAATAAGAAGAAGAAGAAGAAGAAGAATAAAACCCTCAACCTATCCTCACTCTCCTAATCACTCCCTAACCCTTCTTAAAGGGTGATTCCTAACCTTCTTAGCCTAAACCCTCATCCTTTGACTTTTGGTCAACACCCTCATTAATGAGCCTTACATGCTCATTAATGACCCCTTACACGCTCATTGATGTCTCTTAAAGCCTTGTAATGAGAGCCTATGTCTCTTCTTCCACCTTGGTACCCTAGCACTCATCCCTAGTGTTGCTCAAATATGTGTGAGAAACCCTTCATCCTTATCCCTTTGAACCTAAGGCTTAACCCTTGGTCCTAAACCCTTACCACCCTTCCTAACCCAAGCCTCTCAAAATATATAAATATCCTCCCTTCCAAGAGAAAAGAACCAATTTACGTATCATTTTCATAGCATTTTTATTATGTTCATTTTCATCTAGACTTAGCATAATATCTAGGATTGTTAGATTTACTTCATTTTTATGCTTTATAACTCATCCTAGCTTAGATAAATTGGATTAACCTAGTTTATTTCAAGAAATACTAATCATTTTCATCCATATCACATCTATTTTGAAGTTAAAGTTAACCTTACATAGTATTCATTAATCTAGAATTTGCATTTGCTTCATTTGGACCCTCAAAATCCTAGGGGCAAAACAGGTACTCCATGCCTATTTTTGTGCCATTATGGGCTATACATCACTTCAAAATGATCCTAATCCTTCCTAAATATAATTTGGGACATTCTCTTTTTTTTTTCGAGAGCACACCCACATTCCTCCTACCAGAGCAAATCAAACGGTGACAGGGTGCTTCCATTTTAGCTCTATCTGAGGTGTCTTACGAATAGGTTTTCTATATGTTAGGTATATGTTGTTTCTTAGTAATGTTTTACTATATACCCATTTTTGAAATAGGTTAGGTTTGCATTGATTACATTCTGGCATGCCCGATAGGACACCCACCACACTTCACAACTGCCTTTTTAGGGGTTTTTGAGCCAAAAAAATGCACTTTTCTAGAAATCTCATAATGCCCAGTGAGAATTATAGTACAATTAAACTCCTCTAGGGTTTTTTACTCATATTGGTACTTATACATACTCATTCCAAGGGTGCCCATTACTCATATGGGGACTTATGCATTCATTTTGGCCTTTTTTAAGCCTTTTAACTTTGTTTGCTCGTATCAGGAGGCAAAGTTACTCATATGAGCCTTCATCCTAACTTGTACGAGTAAAGGACATAAAATTACCTGCCCTTTTTACTCATATGGGAAACAAGGGGCATGTGTAAGGCCTTAAACTTGGTTTTTGTTGGTTTTTAGGGTTCATTTGGGCCTCCTAGTGCCTCTAGGCTTCAAATTTGCAGTTTCTAACTTGGTTGTTTGCAAGTACTCCTTGGAAGGAAATTTTATTACCAAAACATCAAGTTCCTAAGACCTATTAACTCATTTATGTGTTTAGGAACTAGGACAATCTCCAATCAAAGCTTAAAAAGAACCTTTCATTCAATCTTAAGTGCTTAAAACGAACTAATATGCATATCATTCATAAACTGTTCAAACCCAATCCTAATCAATCCTAAAGTGATAAAAATCACTCATCACACTTTTTTTTTCTAAAAAGAAGTTCACCTAAAAAAAATTGATTTTTTTAAGGTTTTATGCATTCCTAAAAGCAATCTAGGAACAATTTATCCATTTGGGCTTAAAACTGAATCCTAAAAACACAAAATATTGAGTGCATGAGTAAAAATGAAATAGAAAACTTCACATCTACTTTGGGCTCTAAAATGAACATTAAAAATCTTGTAAACTCTTAGGATTATCAATTTTCAAAGTTTCTTTCTTAAAGGGGAAACCCTAGAAGTCAATCTCGAATGAACAAAAGGAAAGAACAATAAAAAAAAGCAATCTCAAATTTCTCTTTCTTTTAGAGTGAAAACCAAACCTTGAATGAACCTAAAGAATAAAAAAAATCAATATCAATCATTTCATTTGATTCCTTAAGAAAATTCAATCCTTAGTGCATAAAGGAGAAAAGCAATTTCAAAAGCAAAGTTCAAATTGGATCCTAGAAAATCAAATCTTGAATGCTCAAAATAAAACACTTGCAAATCTTGTCAAAAGAGCTTTTCCATTTTCAAAAAATGAACATTTACATCTTAAACACATGTACTTGAATATTTTAGCTTAAAACACACTTAAATCAATTTGGATAAAAGATCTCTTCATGATGTTTTTTTAGGAGTCTTTAAAATTCTGCAAATCTCATTTAGACTAAGTGACATAAAACAAAGTGAACTAGGACAAAGTTGATTTGTTTTACATCTAGAGAGGCTTGTCTAAAGATAAAAGTGCTTCCTCTTTGGAGAATGACCTCAAAATGGTACTTCCCTTATCAGTTTAGAAACAAAGCATTGAGAAAACTCTTGCTTCATCCCCTCAAGCTTGGGCGATGCATGTTGATGGTAGCCTGGGGTAGGTGAATATCCCTAATATTTCAACATGGTCAACTAGGCTCTTAAGTGAGTCACACATATACAAAATTATTGGGAGGATGCCATGGATCAAATTATACACCTGTTAATCAAAGGCTTCCTGATCTATTCCTGAAGGTATCAAAATCTTTGTGCAAGGACCGATCCAAGTGGTTTCCCAAATTGCCTTAAGATTAATCACCATCTATATTCCTTTTTTGGATACCAAGTTGTGGGAAAAGATTTTGATACTAGCATCCAAGTTCATCCAATCCTTGCATTTATCCTTAGGTTTGCATAGGTTTATCCTATCCTTAGAAATTTCTTAGAAGCATCTTGCACTCACCCATCACAACATATTCATCCCTAGATTTGTATTTCATGTCTGTCAAGACACGAGCCAGGAAGAGAAAGAATATGGACCACAACTTAGCCACTATTTAATTTGATCCTAACAATATGATGGTGACCTATGATCCACAAACCCCACAGGTCAAGAATGTGTGGGAAGATCCAACTGAAACCCCCACTTCATTCTGCATGGAAGCCTTCATGAGCCATCCAGGGAATTCACAAATGGTAAGTGCAATCATCAATCAGAATCATCAGGCTATATTGGAAAACTATGTGCAAGAGGGTACTTCCATTCCACCACATCTCCAGCCCTTCATCCCCATAAAAACCATCATCTTCCAAGATGAAGCTTATCCTCCCTTCATCCAAAAAATCCTTAAACCTAGCCACCAATTATCTCAATTTGCTTCACCTATCCCCCATCTCTTGCAATCTAGTGCCATAAAACCTACAATGCAAACAATAGCACAAACCACACCTATTTTAGTCATGGGAACACCACCCCCACCTGTAACATCTCAAGCTTCCACTCTAGCACAAAGCTCTACACAAAATCAACCTCCACCTCCCATACAAACTACCACACAAGTAGTTCCTCCACCCTCCATGAGCCAAGCCTCCTCATCAGCATCATCCTCTTCAGGGGCAACACAATCATTCCCCTCTTTCACTCAAAAATCTTCCTCATTAGCACCATCTTTTTGGGGGGAAATGCAAGTTCCTCCTCCCATTCCTTAGCAAGCCTTTACCCAAGCATTCATTCCACCCATCATCTAGCACACTCATTCTACATACATTCCTCCTTCACCCTATATCACTAACACACAAGCCCAGCACACCACTTTCACAATAGGAATTCCCTTCATGGGATCACAAAACCCATCCTCTGCATCCCAAACTCCCACCATCACATTTGCATTCCCACCATCCTCCACCTCATAACCCACAACACAAACAAGTTCTCATTTGGGCTTCAGCCAAGCCCAAATGCATTCCTTAGGAATACAAACCCAACCACTCATATTCATTCCTACAAACCCAAAAACCACTTTCCCTCATACAACACAACAAAAATCATCACAAGCTCTGCCAACTTCATCTTTTCCTTCATGTACCAATTATCTATCCATGCCATCCACCACTTCTCAAGCCATACCGCCACCCCAAAAACAAATTTTTCCCATCTTGCTAGCTACTTTGCACAACCACCTCCTACTACTAGCTTCCAAACAGTCGCTCCACCACTCAACAATGCAGGAATGCATCCCACATACATCATCCAAGCCCAAATCCAAGTACATCAAGGACAATCCTATCAACAAGTTTCACCATTCCATCAGCCTTATCCATAGCAATAATATTTCCCAGTGTAGCAGCAAAATCCCATTATCCCCCAACAACAACAAGCATCATCATATCCATCACAATAGAAAAATCTCATCATCTCCCTGCAACAACAAGAAACTCCATATCCTCCACAACAATACACCTATGCACCTCAGTAGTAATATCCTCCCCCATCACCTTCACCCCAAAATCCATTTCAATCTACCTATCTTTCAGGGAAATCTCCATACCCTACTCTGCAATATCCTCCATAGAACCATCCATAATCTCTAGCACCATCATACCCTTTCCCAATGGGAGTACCCACTCTTAACGCTAATCAATGTCGACTAGGAAGAAATGAAAAAAGCTCTTAAGGAGCTTAGAACCGGAACAGAGAGCAAAACTTTCAAATTCAAGGAGGTATGTCCCTATCCTTTTGACAGATCAATCATGACAATACCCTTTCCTAAGCATTTTGAGACACCCAAGTTTGACAAATATCAAGGGAAAGGAGATCCAGTTAGCCATGTCAAGGAATTTTACATGGCATGTCAAGAGGTATCTTATAGCAATAATTTCCTCATGCACCTCTTCCCCAAGAGTTTGGGAGGAGTTGTTATTGAGTGGTTTTATAAGATACCCTATGGAACAATCACAACCTTTGATGAACTCTCTAAGAAGTTCATAGCCCAATACACCCATAATGTTGAAAATGAGTTGTCCTTGTTAGACCTCTGTAACTCAAAATAGAAAGGAGGTGAGAGACTAGCTGATTATTTGCAACAATGGAAAAACCTCACCACAAGGTTATCATATCAACCACCCTAGAAACATCTTATGAAAATATTCAGTGATAACCTACATCCTAATCTATCCCATTTCATGAGGATGAACTGCATCCAAACCTACCAAGACATCAAAGGAAAAGGGATAGATATTGAAAGAGGTATTTTGGACAAAGGCACCATCCGACAGGACAAAGATGATTCACATGGAAAAACCAATAATGACAAGCCTCGCTACTGGAATAGAAATAAGAACGATGTCATAGATGGAGCCACATACACTAAACATGTCCAAATTGTTGTGGCTAGTCCTACACCTCCTCCTACATATCAACATCAACAACCACAAATCAATCAGCAACCTATGTAGCACTATTAACCTCAAATAAATTAGTAGCCTATGCAACACTATCAACAACAAGCAACCCAAGCAAATCAGGCTAACACCATATCCGTTACCACAACTCAGGATAGGCCTCGGGTCCAAACTAATCAGCAACATACCTTCACACCTCTTGGAAAACTATTGGATGTAATCTTCCATCAAATGGCTAAGGCCAATCTAATTACCTATCCCTCAACTCAACAATTCGATGATGCAAGTCCCAAGCCAGCATGGTGCAAAGAAAACAAATAATGTGACTATCACCATGTTAAAGGACACACTACTCTCAGGTGCATGAAATTCAAGCACTATATCCAAGATCTCATTGTCGAAAAGGAGATCCAAGTGGACGCACCAGCCCAACCTTCTCCTAATGCCAATCTACAAATCTATCATAATGTGTTCCCTCAATACAATGCTGGAAAGAACCAAGTCAATACCAATCCTCCACCCCAGATCCAAGGAAAAGGTAAACAAGGAGACCATGCTGACCGGAAAGACTATACTATTGCCTACATCAACTACGAAAAAATTGTTGGATGCATAACCCAAGTTGATCCCACCATGAATGTTATCCATGTTAAGGGAGCAGATAGTCAATATGTTGTCACCACATGAAGAGGTCAGATATCTATCACCATTGCTAATCTAATACTAGTTCACAATGTACAGTGTAACCTTCTAGAACACCTTGGAAATATACCTACCAAAATCTCCATCCTTGACCTTCTCTGCACTTCACCCATCCATCAAGGGATCCACAACCGATCCCTCCAAGAAGGATATATCCACAAAAACATTGATGCCATCCAGTTTGAGAACCTTATAGGACATCTCTCAGCATCTTGTTCTCTTTCCTTCAAGTCATCTGATATACCATCTATTGAACCTGACCACAATTTCCCTCTCCGTATTGTCGTCATGGTCAAAAAATTTCCATCAAAAGGGTCATGATAGATAATGGTTGAGCCCTAAATTTGTGTACCATAAAGTTCATCCAGCAAGTGGGATTCATAGAGGCTGATGTATCACATGATGTCATCACTATCAACGCCTATGATAACTTGGAGCATACCTTAGAAGGTACCATTCTTTTTCCCATCAAGCTGGGCCCTGCAATTCAAGACACCATCTACCATGTTGTTGATTTAGACCAACCATATAACATCCTCCTCAGCTGACCATGGATTCATTCCACCAAATTTGTACCATCTACTTATCACCAGTACCTCACATTTTTGTATCAGGGCACTGAGATCACCATCCATGCAGATCCCCAACCCTTTGCATATTTTTGTGCATTGGAAGCTTCATTCCCACATTATACCCATTGTCCTAGAATCAACATTGGCACTTCCATTGCCAGTTCATCCCGATCTCATAGTGATCTAGAGACTATCCTAGCCTCCACCCTTTGTTTTGTTAAGATCAACAGCTAGGGTTGTGGTGACTACAACCTAAATGATGCATTTGCAGTAGGGGCCTTACCGCCTGATCCACATACACAAGGGTGCCCAAGCTACCAAAGAAAGCCTACTCTAGCTGATCCTGAAATCAAGTAGTTGGGGCCATTAACTTTTGTTTCTCATGGAATCATAAATAGTCTAGAGATGGACCCTGACATCAATAGGTGGCTATACAAATATCCTCCACCTCCTAACACTGAGCTCCTTAGTTACTTCAAAGACAAATATCCTTCATCACACAAGTATGCCATAGAACAATGGAATTATCGAGGTGGTGGTCTAGGACCAGAATAAAGTGGTAGAAAAGATCCAATAGAGGCCTCACAAAATCCTAAACATCAAGGCCTTGGATTTAATACCTCTTGCCTACATATACAAGAACCCAATACCACAACTGGGGGCACTAATTTTCCCAATATCACCCTCTTGAATATCTAGCACAAACTTGTAGAAATTGAATACATCCCTGAAGAGGAAGAAAATAAATCCTACAATGACATCTTTGATGATGATACCCTCCTAGGTAACTCTGTCCTCTATCAACTCTCCATTAACGTCATTGAACTTCCCCTCATCCATCCCAAACTCATAGACTAGGGTCAACCAAGAATAACGCATATCGATGGATTCCAAAACATAGAAGCACTCCTAAGATTCATGGGAGCATCAGGCCAGCAATCAAAACAAGAACAAGAATCAGCTTATGTCTGCAAGCATGACCCTAAAGGATACTCTGGGGAAGAGGAATTATTTATCTACAAAATTGAAAAAGAAAAAGAAAAGAATGAGTCATTTTTTGAAAACCCCTCTGGGGAAAATTCTTACTCTAAAAAAATAATAATAAAAATAAAGGTCGTATCTTATGGTGAAAACCTCTCTTAGGTGCTAGAAGATGAGGACTTTCCTCTTCCCCCATCTAGGACTATAGACTAGAGCAATCATCCATCATCATCAAAGAAATAAGGCCAGTCAACTTGGGAACAGTGGAATACCTGAGGATCACATATATTGTTGCATCTCTTACTAAAGCTAAAGCACTAGCTTTCACAATGCTCCTCAATGAAGCCACTATCAATTTTGCATAGTCATATGCACACATGCCAGAGATTGATCCAAATCTAGTTGTTCATCATCTTGTCATGGATCCACTTGCCAAACCAGTCAAGTGAAAGCTAAGAAAAATGCATCCAAAAGTAGCCCTTCTGGTAAAGGTAGAGCTAGAGAAGCTACTACAAGCCCAAATCATCAGAGCTATAGACTATTTAGAATGGATTGCAAATATGGTGCATGCCTTTAAGCCTTTAGGAGAGATCAAATTCTATACAAACTTTAGAGACTTGAACAAAGCATGTCTGAAAGATGATTTTCCCTTACCAAACATCAACATGATAGTTGATCTCATAGCAGGCCATGAGATTTTGTCACTCATGGATGGCTTCTCAGGGTATAATCAGATTATAATAGCAGTGGAAGATCAACATGACAAAAAGACATTCACAACACCATGGGGCACCTTCAGCTACAATATGATGCCATTTGGGCTAAAGAATGTAGGGGCCACCTATCAGCAAGCAATAACAACTATCTTCCATGATATGATACATAAGATCCTTGAAGACTATGTGGATGATATCCTTGCAAAATCCAAGACAAAGTTGGAACACCTCAACATCATCAAGTGTGTGTTTGATCACCTCCATCATTATGGCCTAAATTTAAAGCTAAAGAAGTGTGTCTTCGGTGTTACATCTGGCAAGTTGTTAGGCTTCATTTTATCACAGTGTGACATAGAGATTGACCCTAAAAATGTCAAAGCCATCATAGAAATGTCTCCTCCCATAACACTCAAACAACTCAGAAGCCTACATGAAAAACTTCAATCAGTGTGTCATTTCATATCACAGTTAGCAGACAAGTGTCAGCCTTTCATGCATCTACTTCACAAAGATACAAGCTTCAAATGGGATCCAATATACCAAATAATCTTTGAGAAGATAAAATAATATCTGGCCAACTCTCCCATCCTTGCACTGCTAGTTCCAAGATGCCCTCTAATCCTATACATCTTTGCAACTACTATAGCACTAGGGGCACTATTAGCATAGCTTGATGACAATAGCAAAGAAAGGGCCATCTATTACATTAGTCAAACTCTTGTTGGCTATGAACTCGACTACTCACTAATGGAGAAAGCATGCCTCATAGTGGTCTTCACCACTCAAAAGCTTCGGCATTATATGCTTAGCCACACCATCAAGCTCATCTCAAAAGTGGACCCACTCAAATATCTACTATCAAGGACAACATTTACAAGTCAAATGACAAAGTGGGTCATGTTGCTAAGCAAGTTTGATATCTAGTACATCGACAGAAAATAAATCAAAGAGCAAGTTATTACCGACCAACTAGCAAAAGAACCCCTAGTAGATGAATATCCCCTAATCATGGAATTTCCCAATGAACATCTATATATGATCGAAGAACAACTAGCATGGAAGCTATACTTTTATGGCTCCTACATATCACATGGATCAAGGGAAGGAATCCTATTCATCACACCTCAAGGTGAATACATCCCTAAATTATTCAAATGGGGATTCCCATGTACCAACAACATTGAAAAGTACGAGGCACTCATCTCCGACCTCAAAAAAACTATCTAGTAGAACATCATGGAACTACAAGTGTTTGGAAATTCACAACTGATAATAAAGAAAGTCCTAGATGAATTCCAAACAAAAGATGACAAGCTTCTACCCTACAAGGAACTGGTGGATATATTGAAAGAGCATTTCCTGAGTCTACAATTCACACAGATACCAAGGCTTCAAAACAAAGTTTACAACGCAATGGAAACTATCGGATCCTTATTGGAAATCCCTCATGACTCATTATAGTATGAATTCTTAGTCAAGTAGCTACACACACCTACTTGTGAGAACGCAGATTCAAAAATGGTGTGTAGGTTGGTTGGTTGGTCCTCAGTCCCCGTGGTACCATGACATTCATGCATATCTTAAAAATGGTATCATATCCCTCCACCTCACAAAGACCCAATGCCAAATCCTAATTTGCAAAGTATCTTGCTACACTATTGTAGAAAACACCCTTTATTGTCACAGATATCACAACATCCTCTCTAGGTGTTTAGATTTGAATGAGGCCATCCTAGCTTTACAAGAGGTACACACTAGAATTTGCAGTGTCCACACAAGTGGCATGGTCCTAGAAAATTAGTTTCTTAGAACCAGGTATTACTAGCCAACAATGGAGCATGATGCCTATGAATTTGTAAAGAAATGCTTTCCATGTCAGCAGCATGCCAATCTCATCCATGCTCCAACTCAAGACTTGTAGCCTATCATGCCACCTTGGCCCTTTTCATGTTGGGGCTTCGACCTCGTTAAGTTAATCACTCCCCTTTCCTCAGATGGACACAAATATATCATAACCACCACAGAATACTTTACAAAGTGGGTTGAAGCAATCCCGCTCATTCTCACCACTGGCATTCGAATATCCAAGTTCATCCTCTACCATATCATCTACCACTTTGGCATCCCTTCCACCATCTTCACAAATCATGGCACACCTTTTGAAAACTAGCATGTGGATGATCTATGTGCCAAACTCCACATCCATCACCATTTCTCTAGCCCATACTTCCCCCAAAGAAATGGCCAAGCTGAGGAGACCAATAAAACCATTCTCAAAATCCTTAAAAAGGTTGTCAATAATTTTGGTCGTGATTGGCACCTCCAAATAAATCATGCCCTTTGGACCTATCACACTTTGTATCACACTCCCATAGGCACCACCCCATACTCCCTTGTATATGGTGCCAAAGTCATCTTACCCATCGAGGTTGAGTTTTCTTCATTATGTGTCTCCATGAAGAACTATACCACAGATGAAGACTATTTTGTAACATGCCACACAACTAGACCTGTTAGATTAAAAGAGGCAACAAGCATGCGATCACTTGGTTGTTTACCATAATCAACTCATAAGGAGCTATAACAAGAAGGTCCATCCAAGATAATTCTAGGTTAGAGACATGGTCCTGAAAGAAAATCAAAAAGTCCAAGCACATCGAGAAAAAAAGGCAAGATCGAGCCTACTTGGTTGGGCCCCTATATTGTCACAACATGCTTTGGCTCTGGACCCTATCATATATCAACACCAAAAGGCAAGCCCCTAAATGATCCTATCAACATCATATATCTAAAGCAGTTATATGCTTGAAATATATCCTTTCAAATCCAAAAAATTCATAAAATTTGAAAAAATCCAAAAAAATACAAAAAAATACAAAAAGAAAAAAAGTAAAGAAACATAATTGTCCAATGGTGAAAACTTGGCAATTCAAGCGCCTTGGACAAGCATGTTGGTGAAAACGTAGAAATAGGTGCCATACATAGTGGACCAAGTCATTATCTATCAAAATTCCATCCCCCAACCATCCCAATTCCAATCCCAATCCCAATCCTCTTTTATCCAATCCCCATCCCCACCACCAGCCCATACATCCCAAGGTGTTCTATCCTTAAAGCCTATCTAATGTACCGATCTTATTATCCCCAATCCTAAGCTTCCTAATATATCTTGTATAGTGAGATCCTCCTATCTTAAACCTTGTGCTTCTATACATATCCATTGTAAATATCTCCATGTCTATTGTACATATCGTCGCATCTTGTTGTACATATCCTTGTCGATCTTGTAGCAACATTTGATCATTTGACATTATCCCACCTAGCCTCGTACTTCAAAAACATCTTTTTTCTACTATCCTTGATTGCCTAATTATCCTTGACTCGTCATTTTCCAACAAACAACACAACATTCTCCTCATCAAATGGGTCCTTTTAGGATGTATCCTTCCTCATGTCCAACCTAATCTCCCATCACCAATCAACAGGTCTGTGTAGGATGTATCCTTCCTCACATTCTGACCTAATCCTCCCCCCATTAATCAAATCAATATTTCTCCTTGGCAAAGGATGTCTTTTGGAGTTATCATTTTTTATCTTGGATTTTGTCCTTTGGATCTTATTTATCTTTTACGGCTTCTTGTTGTTTCTCTCCTCAAATTTTCCATGATAATTTATATCATGGTGCACTGTGAATGAGGTAAATCTAGGGCAAGGTCTTTTGATCCTTTATTTCTTCTTGTGCATTAGTCAGATATGACCCTTGCACATTTCACATGTGATCTTTTGGGTTACATGGTGCACTTGGGAAATTTCATTTGTTTGTGGGTTCTCTAGCATCATTTTTACCATGCCTCCTCTTGGATTCATGTGTGATGTTGGGGAAACTCTTGCGTGTCTTTTTGCATTAGTCCTCTACAATGCTGGTGACAAGGCCTTGAGTTCCTCGGTAACCTTGGCAGGTATCTAGCATTGCTATATCAAACTAGGTTGTGCTCTCCACACAACGAACTCCCCAAATCCACCTCATCCTGCATCATCTATATTAATCTTACATCTTGCATCCTTCATATAGATTCATCTAGAATCTTGCATCTCACATCATATTAAATTCATGCATCTTTTCTTGCAGAATAATGTTTGTTTATCCCCCCTTCCCATCTTTCTTCATTCTTTCCTTCCTCTTTGCATCCTTTTCGAGAAATTTCCCCAAAGTTTCCTCTTTGTGTTATTTTCTCAAGGGGTCACAACCCCTTATTCTTCTATTCTAGCCTGGGGCATCTTATTTTCTTTTCCTTGACACCATGCCACTTGCGGCATCGCATCAAAGAGGGGCAAAATATAAACACCTAAAAATCCACTTGTCCATTAAAATTATTTTTAGTTGATAAAAATCTTGATGACATCATCATTTATTAATTCATTCATTCATTCATTTTTATTGTCATTATCCCTTCTCCTATTTTAATTAAAGACATTTAATTAAAGAACCTTAGCTAAAAATATTTAAATCTAATTTGAATGTTTATTCCTCTAATTTATTAATTGTTTAATAAATTATGTCTTAAAACCTTTTAAATAAATTAATTATTTATTTAAATCCCTAAAACCCTAGATATCTTCTAGAAAACCCTAAACCTATCCTCACTTTCCTAATCACTCCCTAACCCTTCTTAAAGGGTGATTCCTAACCCTCTTAACCTAAATCCTCATCCTTTGACTTTTGGTCAACACTCATCCTTTGACTTTTGGTCAACACCCTCATTAATGAGCCTTACATGCTCATTAATGACCCCTTACACCCCCATTAATGTCTCTTACAACCTCTTAATGAGATCCTATGTCTCTTCTTCCACCTTTGTCCCCTAGTATTGATGTAGGGCCCTCTGTAGGTCATAATCTCATACAAAAACTTTCGGAGGTCATAACTTTTGACTCAGGTCTAGGTTTTTGCTGAAATTTTTTGGGTGTGTGCCTCAGGTGGTGGCATTTATTTTTCCAATGATCTCATATCAATTGGGGTCCATTTTAGCACATTTTCGGGAGTTGAAAGTTTCATCTCGGGCTCCGAAATCAGCTTTTAGTGTTTTTTCTCTAATTTTTAGAAAGTTCTATTTTGTAATAAATTTGAGTCTAGGTTATCAAATCTCGGATATTAGTTGGCAATTCATTCTAACTTAGTCGAGGGCATGTTTAGGAAAAATCTCAGCTTTTTAGGTGTTGTTTCGAAAATTACCAAAAATGGCAAAAAACACCTGTGGAAAAAAATTGCCAAAAAGGGTAATTTTTAGATTTCTTGTTTTTTTCTAGTTTTTTGGTTACTTAAGAGTTTGTAGTGAATTGTAGAGGCAGTCAGTGATGAATGAGAAAATATTGAAGGTTTCAAATCTGTGTTATTTGTCTTGGGATTGAGTTTATTGTTCACAGAGTGTGTTGTGCTACATCAAGTACTCTTCCCTAGTGTTGCTCACACATGTGTGAGCAACCCTTCATCCTTATCCCTTTTACCCTAAGGCTTAACCCTTGGTCCTAAAACTTGGCCACCTTTCCTAACCCAAGCCTCTCCTCAAAATATATAAATAGCCTCCCTTCCAAGAGCAAAGCACCAAGTCACATATCATTTTCATAGCATTGTTATTATGTTCATTTTCATCTAGACTTAGCATAATATCTAGTATTGTTAGATTTGCTTCATTTTTATGCTTTATAACTCATCCTAGCTTAGATAAATTGGATTAACCTAGTTTATTTCAAGCAATAATAATCATTTTCATCCATATCACATCTATTTTGAAGTTAAAATTAACCATGCATAGTATTCATTAATCTAGAATCTACATTTGCTTCATTTGGACCCTCAAAATCCTAGGGGAAAAATAAGTACTCCGTACCTAGTTTTGTGTCGTTATTGGGTATCCATGGCTTCCAAATTATCCTAATCCTTCCTAAATATCATCGGGGAGATTCTCATTGTGTTTCAAGAGCACACCCACATCCCTCCTACCAGAGCAAATCAAACAGTGATAGGGTGCTCCTATTTTAGCTCTATCTGAGGTGTCTTGCGAATAGGTTTTCTATATGTTAGGTATATATTATTTCTTACTAATATTTGACTATCTACACATGTTCCGAATAGGTTAGGTTCTCATCAATCTTACTAATTTGAAAGAAGTTTCCATAATATTATGATATTAAGTTTTCATAAGAAGTTTCAGAAATATTACAATATTAAATTTGAATTCATATGTACTAATTCAAGGAGAACAAGTCTCCAAGAGTTGTTGATATTCTTTTCAACTCATCACTCCACATGCGAAAATTCTATAACTTTTCCAACTAACTGATGTTCATTGGCATCTCCCTTATGTTGGTGTGAAGTAAATTTAGCTCTCTCAAGGAGGCCTGATTGGTTATGTGAAGAGGAGACTCTTTCAATTGCCTGCACTCTTCAAGATTCAAATAATCAATGTTTGTCATGTTTTCAAGGAAGTCAGACTCTAAGGTGATTTCATGATAGTTCATGATAGTTGTATACAAATGAATGTACCTTCATATAATTAATGTTAATCATCAATAATAAATGAAATAGTAACTAAATACAATCACAATTGAGAAACTATTAGCTAATATCAATAACTAATTCAGCATCCTATGGCTCTCTAACTAGAATGTTAATGAAGTAAGCTCTCAACAAGCTCTCACTAATGACAGTTCTAGAATGAGAATTGATTGAAATAAACAATGCTAAAGCTAACAATTATCAATGTAAATGCTAAAATGCTCTCAATTTGCCTTTCTAAACTCAAATTGCAAGAGATTTGATGTAATTCTCAGATAGTTGGTTGATGAATAATGAAGGATTTTAGCCTCCCTTTTATAGATTTCCCAATGGTAGGGGGTGTAGTTGCCTTTGATCATGATTGAGTTGGGGTTAAGTCCTTGGTTCCACCTTTTGGGGACAATGCAAAGTTTGTGTCTTCAAAGCTTGGGACAAGAAGACAAAATCAATGGATGAGATTCTTTTTCACTTTGAGTGAATGAGATTCAATTTGGCTTGATCCATGTGAAGATGTTTCCTTAAATCTCATTGGTTGCCCAGATTTCCTCTCATTTTGGTTTGTTGAGAGTAATTGAGATTTATTAATTGATTTAATTGATTTATTTTAGCTATGTACCCCTTGAATGGGTTGAATTTAATTTAATCCAAGACTATACAATTAATTGATTTAATTTTATTTTATTTTGATTACACTTGATTAAAGTGTTCTCACTTTTGATTGATCTTGATTGAATATTTGATTTTCATTTTGATCGGCTAATTATGCTTTATGATCTCATTAATTCAATTATGTCCTTGATTTGCTTTGATTTGACTAATTTTCTTTGATTTATCATTAAATTATCTTTGTCCATTTTTAGGTGATTACAAATGCCCCTCTTTGAGTTGACGTGTGAAGTATGTCGATTCAAAGAATACTCTGATCTTGCTTGATTGATAGGTCCTACTTCACTGATGATCATTCTATTGATGTTCGATATGGTTTTGATGTAGATCCTTTGATTCTTGATATGGATTTGATGTGGATAATGATTGATGTGAAGCTCTCCTGATGATTGATATGGTTCTCTGATGATCATTCCTGATATGATGATTGATTTAATGATAGTTCTTGATATGATATTTGCTTCGATATGATGTTTCTTGATATGATGTTTGATTCGATATGCTGATTCTCGATATGATGTTTGATTCGATATGTTGATTCTTGATATGATATTTGATTTTAGATGTGATGCCCCATTCATTTGATTACGAAAAATTTTCTGATGAAAGCTTTCGCTTTGATTTTTAATGATCAGTCCCTGATTTTTCGATGATGTTACTGTTGATTTGATAATCTAATGGTATGCCCCCTTAGGAAATGAATCGAAATGATTTTGGATGATTTGGTTGAAAATGGGAAATTTTGATTCGTTTTCTAATATAGAAATTTGGAAATGCCCCGATCATGAGAGAATTTGATGCTCGAAAATATTTGATTGATAAGATAATGATGCTCCAGATAAGTTGATGATGTTGGTTTGGTATCATTTGATGTCAGTCAGAATCACTTGGTTGATGTTGATGTCAATCTGATAGGATAAGTTGATGGGTTGATATTTCGCTCTCAAGATCTAGAGAGACAAAACAATGATTTTCCTTCCTCACGATATAGAGTTAGGAGATTTGATGCGCTCACAATAAGCAAATGGATGATAGGATAACTTGATTGACGTTAGATGATCACTTGGATGATTTGACTGATTGATATTTGATACATGATATGATTAGATGTGTTGATAATATGGAGTTGATTGGATGTTCTCATGATGGAAAATATGGATTGATAGAAGAGAAGGTAATAAACAGCATTAGGTTGCCCCTATTTGATTAGCATGATTGATTATATATGATTTACATGATGTAGCATGAATCATTTGATGGATCAAACATTTGATAATGTATCTTGATGATATTGATGTACCTTTGATGATCAAATTGAGCATGATTTTTTATGATGGATACTTCAAGCATTGATGATGTTGATCAGAACTTTGATTATATCAATGGAAATTTGATGATGTAGATTTCAAAACATTTGATGATGTGCCATTGATGATATCATTGATCATTTGATGTATCTTGATTTGGTCTTTTGATGATGGTAACTCCACCCCCTTTAGCTTTCCTCTTGCAATTTAAACTAAGGCAAAATACATACAATGCATTTAATCTAAGATGTATGCAGCTAACTGTCATTATTCAGAATTGAGAGCTTATTTTCATCATTGAGCTTTTGGAACATGAAATTGGTACAACCCTCACTATTTCAACCATGATGATATGAATACCTCTTTCCTCAGATTTTAACAATTGCAAGTAATAGACAAAGAATTGATCCCTTTCATATACAAATGTCCTCGATGATTCTTTGATGATCATGTCATTAGATGGATTCACATATTGCTATGAATCAACATGACAAGCACTCAAGTAGAAATCAAGAAAATATCATGTCTTCATCATCGCTCATCTAGTCCAAGACTTCATCGATTTGCTAAAAAGACATGATTCCAAAAATTTAGTAACACTTTGCACATTTTTGCTTTTATTTGTAGATCCATATTTCAAAAACTTCATCCACTTTGATCCTTAGTTATGTTTAAGCTTTTTAGATTTTGATCTGATTTCTTTAAGCTTTTTAGATTTTGATCTGATTTTCAAATTTTGTCTTTTAAATCAAGTATTTGGATGTTTGAAATGTGATATTGATCACGAAGTTCAATTGTAGCCATTTTTCAATTTTGATGCAATAATTTTGAGCCAATTGATGTTTGCTTTGCTAAGCTCGTTGAATTTGGATTGATGCCCCCATTTTGATTTGGAAAAGATAGTGCTTTGTCAAGTAATGCAACTTTTGAGTGTTTACTTAAGATTTGCAATTTTTAGATCTTTAAAATATTTTCAAATGTTTTTTGGATTTTTAGAGATTTTTAGAGATTTTATTTTAGAGATTTTTTTTTATGTTTTTGGAATTTTTAGAGATTTTACGGTTTTTTCACTTTTTTTGTATTTTTAAAGATTACTAGTTCTCAAGCAAGATCACATTGAATTTGTTTCCAATATCTAGTAAGGTATAGGACATGAAAGATGGATTTGAAAAATGATGGATGCTGGATGAATAGGCCATGATGGATGGAGAAAGTGTGTTACCCATAGGACTATCTCCTCAAGATTATCCAAGCTAAGGAAAAATAATATTTCAATATAGGCCAATGATGTGGTGTTGGATAGCATATGGAATAATGACCTGGTGTCCTGACAATGGTCCAAAGGAATGGACATATCAAGAGACTTTTGATAACATTTTTCTTTTTTAATTTCTTTTATTTTTCAATTGGATCAAGATCAAGGGATCAATGTGGATGGGATCATATAATCATGATAAAGGGGTGGTGAAGGCTATGAGTGAATGGTTTGGTATTATGGGAAGGCTTCTTAGGAATAATGAAGGTGGCTTTAGGATAAGCAAGATCATGATAAGGTAGCGTGAATGCAACAAGTGAATAGGCTGATGGATAGGATAACTCATGTCAAGATATTTAATGTTCATGGATATGTTCCACCTTGCCAAGATTGAATATGAAATATGTAATACAAATGCAAGTGAGATTAATGGTAGAAATATGGAGGATATGATGGATGAAACTTGCCCCCAAGTGTAGAGTGCAAGAGAGAGGAATTACACATGACGCCTGTTTGCCAGGTTTTCATCATGGTACTTATCCAAGATGCCATAAGAAGTGGTTTTCACCATAGGATGGGTTTCTTTTTCCTTTTTTCTTTTTTTCTTTTTCTTCTTTTTCTATTTCTTTTTCTCTCTTTTTTTTTCAATATTTTTCTCTTTTTGGATGGACTCAAGCCTCATGCTCTTTGGATACTCCTTGAAAAGGTATGATATGATAGGCCAAGACTTCTAAAAGGTATGCTCAAAGATGTTGACAGGGTGATGGAAAGGTGATATGATGGATAAGGTAAAGGGTGGCTAAAGATTTATGCAATGGATTGGATAATGGAAATGGAAGGATAATGAATGAGAGGATAATAAGTCTTTCCATGCATGAGCATGAAAAAGGGAATGGAAGGATAATGAATAGGAGGATAAGAAGTATTATCAAAATCAACATTGATACAGACCTTGAAGAGTCTTGAAATAATGGAGGAAACATGGGTGAAATAGCTTGGGACTTTGATGTAAGAGAGGATATGGATCTTGGGACACGAGGACCCAAAATGGATGGATAAGATGGAATATGTTTGGGAGAATGTGGAGTGGAAGCCTTTGGAAGCTTGAATGTCAACTTTGAGTTCTCTTTTGTGTGTAAGTCCTTCAAAAGTGACTTGGGAATCCACACTTTCTTTGATTTGTCTTTCCTTTTGGATTCTTTAGAATGCATTTCTTCAATGAGGGATTTAGGAACCCACATTTTCTTTGGTTTTTCTTTTTGCTTGAGGGACCTTTGTGGTCTCTTGAATATTTCTTTTTTTCTTTCATTCACATGTCGATTAGATGGGACATGGTTCTTGTCATACATAAGTGGATTCTTGGATTTTTTATTCTTATGTTGCGCATTCAAATTTCTTCCAAAGGACTTGGGATTGGTGGATGAATAAGGTAAATATGGCTAGTTTATATGGATGGGTTCATATGGAAGATTAACATGGATGGGTGCTTGGTTTTTCAAGTATGTATGTCTCTGTTGATCTTGATATGATATAGGGTAAGTGGATTGTGGTATAGGGATGGTAGGAAAGGTTGATGGAGGAATGTAAGGACCCAATATAGATGGAAGATAAGAAGGTTTCAACTTTGGGATATAGGGACCAAGGATGGATTTGGAAGATGTAGAAGGACTATGCTTATGCACAAATGGAGATAAATGGGATGTGGGAGGGATATCAACATCTTTATTTTGAGTTGTATGGACAAGGCTTTCATCTTTTAGATTTATCTTTGTACCAATAGGCTTATATGTATCTTTGATAGGAGTGACTTTGATATGAGCAGTTGAAGCTTGAGATAGATATGGAGGCTTATGAAAAGTGGATATTGAGGTGCTTTGATCTTGACAAGGATCTTTTGATAGCCTAGGAAGAATACTTTTCTCTTCATTTTCAATAAGTTCATTAGAGATGGAAGGAATACTTTGATCTTGCTTAGGATATGAGTTAGATATAGGAGGTGAACGAATATGGGGTTTTTGAGATGGAAGGGTATCTTCTTGAAAGAAATGGAAGGGTATGAAGAGTTCATCATGAGATTCTTGGGATATGGGACTTTGGTCAACTATAGGATAGAGGGAGATATTATCTTGATCTTGATCCTTCATAAGATTTGTTTCTTTGCACTTTTGATGAGTCTCTTGACATGGAGCCACTTCTAAGGACAATGTAGGAATTTGGATCTATGTGAGGGATTCTTCAATGGCTAATGGAGGTTTATTTGAAATAGGAATGATAGGCATTGTAGCACATGAAGGCTTGGGGTCTATAACATTTGAAGTATGAAAGAAGTTTGTAGCAAGATGTAGGTTAGCTTGGATCTCTTTTAGAGGTAGCCCTTGAGGATATACATAGTCATTATGAAAATTGTTTGGGTCTTTGTTCGATGGAGGAATATTGGATAGCTTTTCTTCTATGTTAAATAGAGGAATGGTGGAATAGGTGAAAGCTATAAGAGGATCACTACTAGACATGTGTTCATAAGTTTGATCTTGCTTGAGAGTAGGAGCTTCATTAGATAAGTCATTTGGATTTTCAATTTCAATTATGTCATCATCAATAAGTTCTTGGATTTTATGTTTCAACTCCATGCAATCTGAAGTTTCATGCTCATTATGTCTATGATATGCACAATAGTTGCTCAAAAAGATTAAACCACATGAAGTGATTTGAGGCAACGTGATGAGATCATTTTCAAGGAGTTTTTCCAAAATTGATTCATATGAAATTCCAAAAGGAGTAAATGATCTATCCCAAGGATATTTGGATGTCTTTGTGTTTCCAAAAGAGTTGTCATATGATGAATATTATTGAGATGGGAATAATTCCTCTTGATTTCCTTGCTCAAAGATGAGATTCTCTTGATATTTTGAAATAGATTCTTCATCAAATATTGGTTTATCATTAGGATATTCTTGATCAAACATAAGGTTTTCATGATATTCTTTTTTATCAAATTTTGAATTATCAAATATATGATGTTCATGTTGTTTTTCTTGATCATAGAGGTAAGGAAACAATGTTCTTAATTATGATTTGTTGGATAATGTTTCCATTTCTTGAATAGAATATTCTCTTGAATTTTTATTGTTAATTGATTTTTTGGATCTTAATGGATATTTTCTTTTTGTAATCAGAGATCTTCAAGCACAACACAATGATTTATCAACTATCACAAGAAATTCTTCCAAGAAATCTACCTAAGGTCAAATTTGGCTTTTAAATGGCTCTAATGAGGTAGGCTTGCTAATTGATCAAGGATTTAGTATGGATTCCGTTCAAAATGGACTTTAATCTCTCATCCCCCAAGTATGTTAAGGGGCTTCCCACATGCACCGAGGTACGATTTTGTCCAATCCATGAGGACTACTAGAGGAAGTTCAAAAAATTAAGATCCTTTTGTCATGCACCCCATTAAGGATACATGTGTTTCATTTTATAGTGGGTTGGATTCCCGTGGCAAAAAGAAAGCGTATCCCACTTTGGGTTGTCCCTCACACCGGCCTTGTTAAGGCACAACTTGGGAGGTGAGCCCACTAAGGTTCTAGCATATATATGGAAAGAAAAAATGAACTTAGTCCAACAAGTTTGGGAATTTGATCCACTCAAAGAGTGAAGAGAATATCCCTATTGTCTTTCCTTGTTCCACATAATCAAAGGCATGTTTGTTCTTTCCCAATCTCTTAACAAGGAGATTCTTAGAATTGAAGTGTGAAATTCATTTTTCTATCCCATCTCTAATCAGCTTATCAAATGAATGCCGCAATTTAAGCAAGTGCAAGCTTAAAGAGAAAAGTACCTTTCCTTATAGCTAGCTTAGGCTAGGGGCATTTTTGAGATTTTTAGCTTTGTTTTTCAACTCACCTTGGCAATAGTCTCCTCCAAATGTGCTTGTCCTCCAACAAGTCAGTCAACACTAACAATAAAAGTGAGGGGAAACCAAAATTGAATTCAATCAAGAAAAGCTTTATGCCACAAATTTTTAGGAGACTGGTCTACACTTTTTCCAATCAAAGATTTTAACTAAGAGCTAAAGATCCAATTTAAGGAGATGAATTTATGCTTGTAAGCATCAATGACAGCAAGGTATTTTTGGTATACCTAATTATCCTCTTCTTGTGTAGTCTCCAAAACAGCCTTGATGTGTGCTCTATTCTCCTTCTTTATCCTCTTTGCCAATGCTTTCTCCTCTTGATTGTATCACTTTTCAGGTCTCTGCACCTTCTTGTACCTGCTCATTTACTATTAAAATGCATGAATGAAAGATCAAATAAGCGAATTTACTAGTTTATTAGCAAAATTAGATGAAAAACTACAGGCGACATTGTCCAACATGTACGCAATAGAAAACTGATTACAGGCACAATTTAAATGATAGCGAGCGACACTTTACAGTGGCTCAAGTGATATCATATAATTTGCAGGCACAAACAATTTATCCAAACGCGCAACTTAAACTTTGAGAAGTGACAAATGATTTATCTAAAGCAACAAATGATTTATCTAAAGCGACAAATAATAACTTCAAAGTGTAAGAAGAAATATTGAAAGTGAGATCAAATCTACAAAGTGCGAAGCAAAGCGATAAGCTAGGCAATAAAAGAATGTCTATGAGTGACACTCTTTGGCTTTGAGGTGCAACACCTTTGTGCAAAGGCAATATATCTTTATCTCCAATGCACAATTTGATAACTCGCAGGTGACAAAGAACTGTGTGACAGTGACGTTTTGTTATCCCCCAGGCGCAAAAGTCCAGCAGAGAAGTGCAAGTTCAGAGATCACAGGCAATGTTAGAATGCTTGTAAGCACAACTCAACTATGTATAGGTGACCTTTACCTATTTTATACAAGTTAATCATGGAAAATAACCAATACAAGCATATATAATTGAGCTAAATAATGAAATTGATGAAGTGAGACCTAGAGCCCCATGGTGGGTGCCATTTTGTCTACAAATGAATGTACCTTCATAGAATTAATGTTAACCATCAATAATAAATGAAATAGTAACTAAATACAACCACAATTGAGCAACTATTAGCTAATATCAATGACTAATTCAGCATCCTATGGCTCTCTAACTAGAATGTTAATGAAGTAAGCTCTCAGCAAGCTCTCACTAATGACAGTTCTAGAATGAGAATTGATTGAAATAATCAATGCTAAAGCTAAAAATTATCAATGTAAATGCTAAAATGCTCTCAATTTGCCTTTCTAAACTCAAATTGCAAGAGGTTTGATGCAATTCTCAGATAGGTGGTTGATGAATAATGAAGGATTTTAGCCTCCCTTTTATAGATTTCCCAATGGTAAGGGGTGTAGTTGCCTTTGATCATGATTGAGTTGGGGTTAAGTCCTTGGTTCCACCTTTTGGGGACAATGCAAAGTTTGTGTCCTCAAAGCTTGGGACAAGAAGACAAAATCAATGGATGAGTTCTTTTTCACTTTGAGTGAATGAGATTCAATTTGGCTTGATCCATGTGAAGATGTTTCCTTAAATCTCATTGGTTGCCTAGATTTCCTCTCATTTTGGTTTGTTGAGAGTAATTGAGATTTATTAATTGATTTAATTGATTTATTTTAGCCATGTACCCCTTGAATGGGTTGAATTTAATTTAATCCAAGACTATACAATTAATTAATTTAATTGTATTTTGATTTGATTACACTTGATTAAAATGTTCTCACTTTTGATTGATCTTGATTGAATATTTGATTTTCATTTTGATTGGCTAATTATGCATTATGATCTCATTAATTCAATATGTCCTTGATTTTCTTTGATTTGACTAATTTTCTTTGATTTATCATTAAATTATCTTTGTCCATTTTTAGGTGATTACAATAGTGTTTACATTTCTATTAGTCTTTCATAGTTCTTCTAAGTTCTTTTCATGATTCATTTCTTCGCAAAGCTTTAAAACTCTCAAATTTTTCAATGAGTGAAGATTTCTATGCCCATTGTAAGACTAGCAAAGCCATACCAAGTCTCTTGATCTATCACCAATTACTTGATTATAATGATTTCCTCTGACTTGAATTTTTTTTAGCCCAAGCAAGTTGGGTCTAAGGCTACAATGTTCTCTACTTGTATTAAGTATAAATTATCTGCCTTCAGAACATTGAGGAAACTCAACCTCGCTTGTGGATCCAGCTATTGTGCACATTATTCCTCAAACTCAAATTCTCATTTAAGTAGAAGAAAATGATAAAATCAAAAATCATGGAAAAATTTAACTCCATAGAGACAAGATTCAAACAACTACAAGTAGACAAATAAGTTTGTGAGATCATTGTTTTGAGAGGGAAAAATAAAGGAAATACTAATCTTACATGTGTTTCATTATCAACGTCAACAATCTATTGGGGAGACCAGAAATGGTAGGGTGTATTTTTATTTGAAATTTCTCTTCCTAAATCTCTTAAGTGATTGTGCATTCTTATGCAATCAACCATGAAGTTCAACTAGACACTTATTTAGAAGCATTTCCCAATTGTATAGACCACTCCAGCCCGATCTGTCCCAAACTAAAATGGCTGAAAATTTCTTCTCTCCAATGAAGAAACAAGCACAATCTAAAAATGTCTACTTCTCTTGATCATCTAAAGCATCATAACTTACTTTAAGCTTTTCCTTAATGTTTTTATCTAGTATTCTAGCTATTTTATGCAACTGAGATTTTTAGTAGTCTATCCTAGAATTACCATATAACTATGCTCCAAAAAACTTGAGAGACAATGGTAATCCCTTACAAACATCTAGGAAATTTTCAACCAAATCATCAAACTCTAAGTGTGGTGAAGACTACAAGAATTCATGCCAACAAAATAGATTATTGGCATGAGTTGAATCTAATGATTTCATTTTATAAATGGATGGCATGCCTCAAGACCAAAGGACATCACATTCTCATGTAGTAACTATAATAAAGCTACCCCGTCCAAGACTATCCTTCTCAGGCACTCATGCATCTAATTTCTCTAAAGTGTCTACATCGTCAAGAATAATGAGCACTCTAATAGATCTTAAACGACTCAAAATAATCCCCTTCCCTTCTTCTATATTGTCAACTAATATACCATGGAGACCAAGGTATTCTATAAGCTTTTTTTGTTTTGTATGCAATACAATTTTTGAAGTAGCATCTCTTACATCAAATTAAAAACTAGGTCTTTCCATAGTTTTATATTTATTATTATATAACTATTTAGCAAGAATGGTTTTACCAGAACCACTCATGCCCTAGATTCGAACAACTTTTATACGGGAATAGCTTTCTATGGATTGAAGTTATGCTTCAAAAATTTTGACAGCTACATCTAAACTAATTGGATGTTTGGAAACCATAAGTGGCACATTTTTTATTACTTTTAAGAAACAATTGACAATAATCTTAAGTCGTCTCATCTCATCACTAAATAAAAACAAAAACAACAACAACAAAAACAAGAGAATGAAATGGAAAAATTAGAAATAGATGAATCATCAAATGCATATAAGATGACTAATGAGAAAAGATAAGTGATGAACACACAATATCTAGTACTCACTCTTTGTTGTTGATGATGTGGTTGATATTATACGAAACATTATTAAGAGAATTATTCCACTCTTGAAGCTTTTATGAGCTATATCTACCTTCTATTTGATGTCAGGAAAATGCATCAATATAGACTCCTTTTGCATATCGAACATCATTAGGCTGAACATGGTAGAAAACATGAACAATTTGGACACCCATTTTGAGCATAAATATAAGCTCTATCAAACACCATGGAGATTGTGAATAATTCTTAGAAAATAGAGTTATATGTTGGAATGAAGTAGAGCGCATAGATTCTTCTATTTCTCTGGGCAAGAAATCCCCCAATTCAATCTCTTTGGAGTCAATACCATACCAGTGATCAATCAAATCAAACCAATCATCTATATCTAACCAAATAAATTATCCAACTAAAATCAATCCAAAGAAAATCCAACCCAATCCTTCATCTACACTTGAGCTCATATCATGGTGGTACATATAGCCTACATATTAATGATCATCATCACTTTATCTTTAGCTATATCTTGTCTAGATTTAATCCATCCATTATTATCGCCACATCACTTTGATCCAGAGGTTTGAATTATCTCAACTATATCATTTCTTGAGTATATCATCTTGAGAAACTATCATATTGCTACATCCAATAGGGTTTTCAACTCACATCTAAGTGTCAAGTTATATAATCCATCAATCCAAATAATTTGATCAGTCCTTAATCCATTTAATCCAACCTAATCAATTAATCCTAAAAACCCAATTTCATCCTTTGACATTAGAGTCACATTCAATTTTCATATGCATTCATCCCATAGTTCATACCCATCAAATATCATTTGCGAACAAAACACAAAATTAAAGGACCTCCAAAATACCCCATTAGGATTTGTTAAATCCATGAATAATCTTGGTTCTAGTATTTGACCCATTGTGATAGTGAACACCTTTTGTCTATTTTGATCTACTTAATCAATTTCTCCCTCAAGATAATATGGTTGACCAACTTGAAACACCAAATTTATAAGCTAATTTAATCAAAGTCTTCCTCAATGACCTAGGCAATTCTCAATTTTTGGATGAAATAATTGAAAGTCACAAAGAGGTTATCTTTGCTAAAATGGTTTCTCAAGGCATGACCATAGCACTACCAATTGTTCTTATGACTATTTGTCAACAAAAAAAAACACTGTCCTCCTCATTTCCACCTATGATATGGGAAATGATTAGCAAGGGAAGATCCCCACTTCCCATATACATTGGAATACAAAACCCACCCTTAGGCCAAATCTAATTAGCACAACCCAAATAGATGAAAGGGTTATTAATGTGTGATCTAGAGAAAGGGGGAGTTTTGTGGTATTCCCTGTATGGATAGAAATATATGTATATGGAATGTATAGTATGAAAAAAACTAATGTAACGATAACCAGAAAGGTATGATAGATCAGATCTAATGTATCAAAGTAATGCAAGATGGAAAGAAGAAGATTGAACTCACCTTAAGGGATGGGAGAGGACAAGTAAACTTCAGATTTAGAATTGACTATCAAAAACCTGTCAAAACTAGAAATTGTTCTAGATCTGGAACCCTGAGACCTATAACTATAGACTATGAAATTTGCAAAAGTCCAAGACAATGTTGACCCAAGTCAGCCTATTCCCAATAATCAACATATTTCTAGAATAAAAAAAGTTGATGCATTTTGTAAAAGACCAATTCCTGGTTCCAAAACTCTAAAAATATAGATTTGTAACTTTGCCACCTACTCTTGCACACAAGAAAAAGGGGGAATTTTTTGTGGAAAGAGGCTTTCCTTGGTCAAGCCCCTAGATAGGAGTTAACCTTGAAAGGAAATAAGAAATTCATGTAAAATAAGACAAATGTAAGTATTCACCTTGCTTGTAAAACCTTCAGGGATGGATGTTGGGATCTGATAAACCCATGAAGATGTTTGTATGCTTGAAAAGTGTAATGTGCCAAAAATTGGCCAAAAGAGAGAACCCCACAAATGAGGTCAAACCGTAAGATATAGGCTAAGAACTTATAAGGGTCGGATAGATGAGAAAAACAAGGAGAAAAGGGGATTAAACTACTGGAAACATACAGTTGACCATCTAAAAACTCCCCAAAAAATAGCATGAATGTATGTGACCCCCCTAACTAATCCAAAATTTCTCCAAACTGTCCAAAAAGCCTCCAAAAATCATGCAAATTGAAAGGGTTGTATGTAGGAAGAAAATCCACCAAATCAGGAACATAAACTACATGTATCATGCATGTAATTGCTAAAATAGCACAATCAAATGATATAGAACTAACAATGAACTCAATCTACCCTAAACTGCATAAAAAAAACTCCTCAAAACTTCCCATCAAGTGCTAGGAAAAAATGAAAAACCCCCTCCGGTATATCCGATCATGCAAGAAACAAAAAGCCCTTCATCCACTGAAAATTGAACTCCAAGGTCAACTCTAACTCTCCTATTTGCATATATATATATATATATATATATATAAATAATTAACAACTAGTTGTTTGATAATTCCAACAGCTAGTTGTTATCATTTACAACTAAAAGTCAGGCAAATTATATTTTTGGACACATCTATTATTAATGATTGTATTTTAATATATTTAATATTTACTAGATATTAAATACCATTATTTAGTAATTATTATATTTTTTTATTTTTTTAAATGCCATAATAATAAATAATATTATTTATTTATATTTATTAAATAGTATGTTTGAGTTACCATTTAACAAATATAAATTAAATATAAATAACATGCAAAAATAGTTACAAGTTCATTTCACATTATACCTTATGGGCATTTGTTCAAACTTCCCACAAAAAACACACAAGTGTAAAAGCATTACACTACCTGAGGTGATACTTAGGGATTTCCAAACCCTAAGTTGGAATTTCATTCTCTTTTTGTCATTCTAGAGAGTTCTTATGGCTTCCACTCTGGGTTAAAAATCCTAGAGTTTGGTACTGGCATTTCAAATATTTTTATGATTCTTTGCTTAAGGATCTAAACAAGTATACTTCAAAAATTTCTAACATCTGGAATCCTTGAGCTCTCCTTTCAATTACTTTTTTTATTCTAATTTTAGTATTTATTTCATCACAACCTGGGTCTTTTAAAACGGTAGAATGTGAATGCCTTACCTGCAAGAAAAACCATGGCACAACTTTCCATTTATGGCTGCTACCTCTCCAAGTAGATATTCTCTCTTCATTTCTTTATTTGGTGACAAGGGTTTTATTGCTCTTTACAAGCTTTCTACATTATCTCCATGAGGGTTTATTGATATTTTTCCTTTAGAATCTATATACTCTATGTTTTTTTCTAATTTCTTCTTATGTCTTTGTAAAACATGTAACCCTTATCTCACACTATAGCTATTCCCCACGATCTCTAATGCTTCTAATACTAAAAATTCAAGGGTTTTCCTCTGATATTAATGTGGTTGTAGCATGGATTTATTCTACAAAAAACCTCATAGGTTTATACATTATTTTGTAACTATGTTTTTCTCCATCTTTTGTCTCAAACTATTGAAAGACACTTTTTGTTGTTAACATTGTTCATTGAGGGTTTTACCTATAATATATGTGAGTTCTTTTCTATTCACTTTGAGACATTGAGTACCATGTATCACCTTGATCTTATCTTTGTATTGATGTCATATTTGTTTATGTTCATTGTTCAATACAACTTCTATTATATTGATTTGTTGTATACTTCCATGAATATTTTCTTGTCATTATATGCATTGATGAAAAATCTTGATAGATGTTCTTTTTAATGCTATTCTCATTAGCGGTGACTTATCTTTATTTTCTTCTTTCCATGGAACTACATTTGGTTTGATATGTTCATGAAATTGGCACTATCCTGGCTAGATCTTGTAGTTGTAACTACACTTCTTGTTAAGTTTTCATCCTCATATGAATACTTTTGAAAACTTGTCCTTATCACTATTATTCAATTAGTATTCATGGAAAGATTATTTTCATAGATATATCAAACATTCAAATAACACATACTTTCACTTTCATCATTGATATTGATTTTTGTATTGACTCTTAACATTTTTCTGTCACTCTGCTTTCATAATATGACCTTAAATCAGGATCCAATGGCCTTGACTAATTATGCATCTAAAATAGCTATATTTTTATGTGCATTGATGTTTTATTGACAATATACCTTGTTCATAAACCATTGCCTAATTGTTATTGTTCATTGTTCCTTGATAGGATTGAAAGTGAATTTATTATCTTTCCATCTAGCATATCTTACTTTCCCTATCTATATCTGCAACTGTATATTACAAATTTATGTAGTTGTTCCTTTTACATTGATGGCTCTATGATGAAAACATGTGCTCTAAATTATAACTAAAGCTATTTCTTTTTCACCTTATTTACTAAACATTATGTCCTTTACCTTTTCTAATATTCTCATGATCATATATATCTCTTTGTATTAGTGTCATATTACTTATTTGTCACTTTGATTCTTTCCATTAGTTTTGTATTGCATCATTATACTCATAATGCAACTTCATATTTTTATGTTTATTTTGTTGTCATGTGCTTATGTCACTAATAGATTTTCCTTGTCAAAATAATGTTCATGTACTATTATGAGTTATGCTCTCCTTTACTATTGATCAATACTTTGATCTAAAATTAATGATCTCTCTATTACATTTTATAGCATTGTAATTTTATCATAATGATACCTTTTCCTCTATATTTGTACCTTAGACGGTGTATTTATGCTTCATATCTAATTATAATAGTATTCATGCTATCTAGATCACTCCCCTCTTTCTGATAACAATATTCATTCCTTTAACACTATGATTTGCATCTTGATCATTCTCTATAGATTTGAAATCTCTATGTCATTTGACACAAATTGTGTTGTAGCACTTTTGTTTTATCTTTGGCTCAAACACCGCCCTCTTTGGCTATCACTGGGATTTTATTTTTTTAATGATGACTATTCATCTATCCTAATAACGACATGTAATGTTATTGTCCGATATCTTTGTACTTACATACATATTATATTTAGTTTTTTATATGTTCATTCCCTTATAAGAATCACTTTCACTTGAATAGTTTGACACTTAAATGCAGATAGAAAGGTATATCTTCATCATTAAAAAAATGATGACATGTAGTATTGTCTTATTTATGGAATAAATGTAATAGTACACCTTTGTAAATATGTATACTTGATATGCTTAATACTGGTACCATGGTAGTCCTTATGATCCAATGAATTTAATTACACACCAATGTTGTCATTTGATCCTATTTGCTAACATTATTGTACACTATAATGTCCCCTTCATGTCAAGTTGCATCTTTGGTAATGACCTCTGGTGTTCTCTAATAACTTCAATTTACATTATGTAGGTGCCTTTGTTCATTGAATCTAAATGTGACTAAATAGAGAATTAAAAGGAACAACATGGTATTCATATACTAGGGCATTTATTGGAAAGCAATTTAACATGCATGAGTTCATAAATTCCGATCACAACGATCTCAAAGAGTTCAATAACAACAATGATCATTGAAATCTTTGAGATCATTGTGATCGGAATTTATGAACTCATGCATGTTAAATTGCTTTCCAATAAATGCCCTAGTATATGAATACCATGTTGTTCCTTTTAATTCTCTATTTAGTCACATTTAGATTCAATGAATGTATGTTGATATTGATAGGGATTTTCATCTGTAGTCTTCATGGTGAACTCCATATTTATGGACCTTCTATAGTTGTATATCACAATCTTGTAGCTACTATCCTTCATTTTGAGATATTGATAAATAACACATTTCTCATGGTTATTGACTGATGTCTGTTGTATTGGTATTATGAAATTAATCCAATGTTATGACTATCTTAAATGCCTTCTATGATAATGTCCATATATATTCAACTATATTACTCATGTCATAACAAAGTACAATGGGCACCTCTTTCCATCCTATTGGTGTAATGTCAACACACATAATTTGCATTGTCTAATATGATTATTTGAATAAGACCCACTGTCATGGAAATTGTTGATGTTCTTATTGTATCTCTGGTATTTCTAATTCTTTTAGTTGATCTAATAAGAAAACTATAAAATTGATTGAAATTTGCACCTGTAAACCATGAAGCAATGAAGCTTTTTGAACATGTTTTTTTATAGTTTGTATTCTTGATCTCTAAGATAGTGAATGATTCATTGATGTATCTAATCATCAATTGCACTTAATGTATTGGACTACAAGGTTTCACACTAGAATAATATGTCCCTTGGATAGTCCATATCTTCAATCTGGATCTGCACTGCACCATGATAAATTATAAACTAAAAATTTTCATACTTAGAAGTTATGTCCCTTTAATAGTTTAATGTCTTCATTCTTGTAGCTACACATGACACAAAATTGTTAGTAAAAAATATGTTGTCTTCAATTGGCCTTCTTGATTTATTCGTATGCATGTGACTAAAATATTCTTGTATGGCAATCAATTTATAAAGATAGGATTTAGATCTTCCATTGCTCGATGTTTAGACTGACACCATTTTCACCAACCTTGCAAGTACATTGGGGACATGGAACCACTTCTTCAACCTGTTGATCCAGGATACAACACAGTCCATCATTTCCTTAGGTAATGGTGGATCTTACCCTTTTCTCTAATCTTGACTTATGTACCTATTTATTTCCTTTTGCATGGTTTTAGGATCTATTCCATGGATTGTGTGGGATCATTTCTATTTCTTTTTAAATGATCAGTGATGTACTTTCAACTTATCTTGAAATATATGTATATGTCAGTTGTACATTATTTCCTTTGTAAAGAAATGAATGTTTGTAAATAATTTTGTACTATAAAAGAGAATAAAATTTTTAAATCTCTTTTTATTGTTCTATCTTCATAAACTGATTTCATTTCAAGACAATACATTGTATGACAAACTAAAATTTTCTTTTGTAACTAAAATCCTATCAATGAACTAAAAAAATTTATTTGGTTCAAGCATATGAAAATAACTTATGAAAATTATCATGAAATGAATCTTTTCACTTAATAATGAAGAGAGTTGAACTAGCTTGGCACAAATTCAACTCCAAACTTAGAAATATGAAACCTTCTCAAAAACAAAACCGAAAACACACACTTGCTGAAACTGAAACACACAGCTAAATTACTGAATCCATTAGTGTTGCATATGGAAAACATTTATGACATGAAATAGAGATGAATTAGTTCATATTTGACTTGATGGATTCCTTCTTTATGTATTACTAATTATTTCAACAACTTAGAAAAACTTCATTGCAAACCAAACTTGAAACAAAACCTGAAAGAGTTGTTGGAAAACATTTAATTTGTGCTTAGTGCATGTCACTCATGTGAAAGAATGAGCTACATATCTCTTGTTTCACTTGAAGCATGTCTTCCTTGGACAACTAGATGTATTTAAGCAACTCTAAATCTAAAACTAAACTTGGGAATATTTAGTTGATCTATAATAATGACCTAAGGGAGTATGTATGATGTAAGGTAGTGGGTTACAACTCATGCCCTATGTGATATGTATTCTTTTCACATCTGTTAGAGTTTTAGGTGACTCTACAACACCTTTAGGATCAAATGAAAGACCAAGATAACTTCCAAAAGAGAATGGAAAGATAATTGCATTAAGATGCAACAATGATATTATTGATAATGGACATGATTAAATTGTACATAATAGGCCTTCTTATATAGGCAAGGAAATAAGAGACTCTGATAAGTAGAAGATAAATTATCACCTATTTAAGGTGGAATCACATGTTAGAAATAATAATAAAAATAGTAGAGAAAAGGAAAGAACCCAAGTGTGAGTGCATGAAAATAAATTACCAAGATCACCAAGAGAGAGAGAGAGAGAGATAGAGGAAATTATTCAAAGAATCAAGCCACAAGACCAACAAAGTGCTCCAAAAACAACAAGAACTCAAGGATTTTTGAAAGGGGAAAAGCAAAGAAAAACCCCTTGTGAATTATGAATGAGGCTCAAAGCCTAAGGAAGAAGAGAGAAATGGAGCTCAAAGCTCATTAAAATATGGAGAGAAAGAATGAGAAAAGAGAGAAGAATAATTGAGAAAGTGTATGAGAGGCATCTCCTTAAGTAGAGATGAGTGGAGGAGTTTGCATGTAACTCCCATATTAGATGAATGCCACATTCATGTTGTGTGTGAGACAAATGTGAGATTCTCCTTAAGGAGGAATATCTATTTTCCTTATTAAAAGAATTACAAATATGACATGTCCTCCCACTTGGACTAGAGGACAAATACAATAGGATACCTTGGTTTATCCTTTAAATACATATTTTAGCAAGGAAAGATTAAATTCTAACACATGTCCACCAAACATGGATCATCCTCCATTATGTGATGAAGTATGTGTCATATTATGAGGATGATAATGTGATATGTGCACTAATGGTAGATCACACACATAAAGTGGAATGAGATAACAATTATCACCACCTAAAGTAAAATTTCTACACCATGTGCTAATATAGATACAAATTCCTAGGTGTCTCATATGTGAACTATTATGAAATGTATTATCCTAAGTAAGATTAAGTAAAGTGTAATTAGTAAATATTGAATTACACCAATGCCCCCCTTAAGTAAAACTTAGGGGAATTCACTTAAACTCACAATGAAAGATGGGTCTTGGCTACTAGGAAATGTTAGGTGCCCCTGTACAATATGAAAATGCAATGCAAAAAATGCAATCTCTCATCAATCTAAGAAAGGGATAAAACCTCATGGCAAAAAAATCCCCTCCAAAAAGAGAGATGAAAAAAATATATGCATGGATGGATAGAGGAGTCAAGACTCCCCAAGATACATCATGTAGATACAAGAAATTATTCCTCCATAGGAAGGATAGTAGGAAACATTGATGAGTCCAATTATTGCCTCAATTTTGTTATAATCTTCATATCTTGTTGATACTTTGACAAACATTTTCCAAGACATTTATGACTTATACTTATGTGAACTTATGCTAAGTACAACTAAAAACTATAAAATCTATGGGTAGCTTGAGTGATATGTTTTGCTGACTATTATAAATATAATGCAGTACTTCATATAATTATTTTAAGCTATGTTCTAACATTTAAGTAGGAGTTGAAAATGTTGACTTGCATATGTGTACTGAATGTTACTAACCTTATAGGTAAACACGGAGTAGTGTGAAGAGTGGTGCAACTGCATTAAGGAAGGAGCGTTAGAAGACCAACCATGGTGGGAGAATCCAGCACAGCTCTGATGGATATGTCATGCTTTGAAGGAGCTATTGTTGTAGAGAATATAGGAAATTTGTCCTGCTATATTTCCTCAAACTCTTATTCTATTGTCAGCAGTAATTGTATTATGTCGTGGTTGTTTTATCTTCTCCATATTTGGCAACGTTTAATGAGACTTTTATGTTATGTTTTCAATAAGTGTCAATCCTTGATATAAAGGGATTTTGACTGATTTAGTAGGTAATGAGAAAAGATAGAATTATATATTCTATATAGTGGAAGTTGCTCTATTTTGTTCTTCATGAGTTATTCAACTATTATGTAACCAGTTAAGAAAGATTTAATGGAAGAGTGATTTGGATTATTTCTTGTATTGAGTAGTTATCAGAAGCCAACCAAGGGGGCCCAATTGGGAGGTGGATTAGATTAAGTTAGAATAGATTTTCTTCCTGTACTTTTCCTATTTTCAAATAGAGTTACTATTTTACTCCTGCAGCATTGTCACTGTGGTTGTTCCTGCAGCATTTGCAGAAATGGGTGTAGTGAATGTTTTGAGTTGTTAGATAGGCTTAGATTCATTTCATAAGTTTTATGTAGCAATTCCATTTAATAGTCAAGTGTGTTTACTTTCCTGCAGTAGTAGCACAGATTCCTTTTATGCATTTTATCTTCCTGTAGCATAGGTGTTAAGACTTTTAGAGGAACTTAGTGCACAAAGTCCCTGGTTGACAATCTAAATGCATTTCATGGTGGGGAAAGTAATCTTTAGTATGAGTATATCAATCCTAAGAGAGATAATGGCATGATTATTATTACCTATTGTGAGACTGTTCATTTTTGGCGTCGTTGCGTCGTTGCTGGGGATGGTGTCAAACTAGGAACCTTAATGAGTCATTTATTTTTCAGATTAGTTTCTTATTTTTAGTCAATACCAAGAAGTTGTGAGCTCACTTCACAAGTCATCAACTTACTTGCATGCATCAAAGAAGGTGAGATGTGTATGGAATATTTATTCCAAAAGACCTGTTAAAATGAAAGAAGAGTTTGAAGAACTCGAGTTACCATTTCTTGACGCCAGTCCTGAGTTTGTTGCATCATCTTCAATAGAAGAAGAAGAAACCCAAGAAGCATTTGACCTCCATCCTTTTGTAGAAATATTAGCCAGTTTCCATAACAATCCCAATCTAGGACCACCTATTGCTCAGAGCCTTCCAGTAAATAATACTTTCCAACCACAGTTTCAGTATCCACTACCTCCACTAATAGCAGCTCCTACATTTCTATTTCCCATTCCAAGTCTTATTAACAATCCTAACCTCAAGAACATACCTACTTTAGCACTTCCAAAGTTCTATGTCCTTATTACGGAGGATCCTGACACCTTTTTGTTTGAATTTTACATACTATGTTGAATTTTTTACTATAATACTGATAGTCATGAGCTTAAGTTGTTCCCAGCAACACTGAAGGAGTCAGCTCTCAGATGGTTCATGGGATTAGCAGTGAATGTAGTAACTAATTGGGATGGAATAAGAGATTTATTTCTAAGAAAGTATAAGGAATATTATAAGGGAAGTGATTCAAAATGAGATGACATCTTCTATATGTCACAAAGGGAAGATGAGTCATTAGAAGACTACATATCACGCTTCTTATTTAGCTTACAAAAGAACCCTCAACATGCATTGCAGGAGGATTCACATAAGCTAATTTTTCTAAGAGGAGTGAATGAAAATTGTCTTGAAGCTCTAGACCTCATGGCTGGAGGTGATATATCTCAATCTTCCTGGGATGACCTTCAAAAGATTTGTCTGAACTATTCTAGAGCAGCGGTCAAGAAAGGAAGGGGATTTCACTCAACGCTGGCCAAAGGAAGTGGCTCTGGTATTTCAAAGATGGAGATTTCAAACCTATTGTCAAACTTCAAGCAAGACATCATCAATGATGTTGCTACACACCTGGGCACGATGACCTCCAAGAAGAAACATGCAAAAGAAGATGCACAACTAGCTGAATATTGCCCTCATTATCGCAAACAAAAGAAGGATCATCAGTGCAAATTAGTCGCAAACCTGGAGAACCAGCATCTTCCAATCGAATACTTGAAGATAGAAGGGGAGGACAAGAAAGTATTCTTTGTTGCTCAGCATAGGCCATGGGCCACGAGACAAGGTATGCATCAAGACCCATTAAAAAATTCAAGTCCTTATAATAGTCAGTGGAAAAATTAGAATGTCCAAAATCCTCCATAGTATAATCAACCCACTTGGAATAATGCTTGGCCAAATAATCAATAGAACCAATGGTATCCTCCACAGCAACCTCAATGGCCACAGTTTCCAAACCAATGGCAACAACCCCAAGGAAATTGGCAGCCCACTAACTAGTGGAGAGGACCTCAGTAATGGCCTAATCCAAATCCTGGATATCCACCTCTACCACCTCCAAAAAATAGACTTGCAATAATGCCACCACCTACAAATACAAATCCTCAAAAGCAGATGCAATTACCTGCTCAACCTCAACCGAATCCCAAAAGTCAACCACCATAGCTATAAATGTATGCTATTGATGCTCAGCAGTACCCTACCTATGCACTTGATATAGCCGATATAAACCTAAGATCGGGTACTACCTTACCAACATTGGAACCACCCCTTATCACTAAAGTGCCACACCTTCCTGCAGCATCAATACCAATTCTAGAGAATGATTTGCCAAATACTGTTGTATCCAAAAATGTTTCCAACTTAGTTAATGTTCATACATTAGTTAAACCACCTTTTCCCAAAGGCTCGACATGGAGAAGCCCATACCAAAAGAAGATCATCCATTTGATATCCTTGACTAGTTAAAGAACATGCATGTCCAGATTCCCTTGTTTCAAGCAATAAAAGATGTTCCAGTTTATGGAAAAGCAATTAAAGAAGCTTGTCTTAAAAAGCATGGGAGGAAGAAAAAGGATCCTACAATAGTTCATGTTATAGGACAATTAGCTGATATCATGTTAGGAAAACTGGTAATTCCAAAATATTCAGATCCAAGGAGTCCAGTTGTGAATATCATCATTAATGGTCAGTCTGTCAAAAATGCATTAATAGATTTAGGTGTTGCCATTAATGTAATGACTAAGGATACTATGAATAAACTGAACATTGAAGGGTTAAGAACTACTCCAACAATATTGAAATTAGTAGATAGCTCTACTATTACCCCTGATGGAATGATAGAAGACATAATAGTTGCCTTAGATTCTTGGGAGTACCCTGTTGATTTTATGATTCTCTCACCAAAGGTCAACCTTGTTGGTTACCCTATTATTCTAGGACATCCATGGTTAGCAATAGCTTATGCAAAAATAATTTTTAGATAAGGGAACATGACAATTTCAGATGGGCAAGCCACTAAAAACTAGCATTGTATCCTCTAGCTCAACTGCAGCCAGATCTGAGTACACCTATATGGCCAAACTTAGGAGATGGGGAAGAAGAACTGAATTCTATGGTCCAGCTCATGATGTTACATAGGAAATCTTTCCTGAAACTCCAAGAGGAAGATGAAGTCATTCAGAGCATTCTTAATAATGACTGTGTTGTAACCAAAGATATATTTGAGAGTTCTGTGTTAGAGTTAAGTACATATGAAGATAATTTTGAGAACTGTGTATTACCTCTAGAACCAAACATTATCCATCAATTTCTACCTACTGAAGTAAACACAAGTCCAATCCTTGAAGTTTCCATGCTTGACCTTACAACTACTGTGGAACTTTCTAAAGGTCATAATCTCCATGTGAATAATAAGTTGCCTCCACAACAAATGGAGAAACTAACTAAACTACTACAAACACATGAGAAAACCTTTGCATGGGACTATGGGGACATGAAAGGATTAAGCCCTACACTATGTACTCATAGGATATATATCAATGAAGGAAGTCTACCCCTTTGTCAACCTCAAAGAAGGATTAATCCAGTATTAAGAGAGATAGTCAAAATTGAACTTCAAAAGCTATTAGATGTTGGCTTTATACATCCTATATTTGACAGTAAATGGGTATCACCTCTAGTCATAGTACCCAAAAAGGGGGGTAAATGGAGAATTTGTGTGGATTACAGGGGGTTAAACAAAGCTACCAAGAAAGATCACTTCCCATTACCATTTATATACTAAGTACTTGATACTTTGACCAGTAAGAAGTATTTTTCCTTTCTTGATGGATATAGTGGATACAATCAGATAACTATTGCTCCAGAGGACCGAGAGAAGACTACATTCACATGTCCATGGGGGACATATGCATATTCATTTCTACCTTTTGGGTTGTGTAATGCTCCAGTAATGTTTCAAAGAGCTGTAATTAGTATTTTTGCTGACATTTCACATGATTGTATGGAGATATATATGGATGACTTTACAGCATTTGGAGTGACATTTGAAGAGGCTTTGAAGAATCTTGAAAAGGTGTTAATCTAATGTAAGGATCATAATTTATCCCTTAATAGTGAGAAATGCTTTATGATGATGCAAGAAGGAGTGGTACTTGGGCATTTCATTTCAGTAGCACGAATTCAAGTGGATCCAGCTAAATTTGACGTAATACGTACACTACCTACTCCTACTAAATAGAAAGATGTAAGATCTTTTCTAGGACATGTTGGATACTATAGACACTTTATTCATAATTTCAGTCAAATTGCTAGTCCTTTGTACACATTGCTTACAAAAGAATCTGAATTTACTCAGACACAAGCATGTGATGAGTCCTTCCTGCAGCTAAAGAAACTCCTAACAACTGCACCAATCCTAAAAGGACTAGATTGATCTATTCCATTCCACATCCATATAGATGCATCAAATTATGCCATAGGTGTCATTTTAGGACAAAAGCCTACTAACCTTGAGAATGCAATCTACTATATCAGTAAAAGCCTCCATGGCCCTAAACTAAACTACAAAGTTACTAAAAAGGAACTCCTAGCTATAGTTTATGCATTGAACAAATTATGACACTATGTAATAGGCTATCCCATTTTTGTTCATGTCGATCACTCAACCATAAAATACCTGATGAACAAACCTTCTATAATAGGAAGACTGGCAAGATGGCTTTTACTCTTGCAAGAATTTGATATAACAATTGTAGATCAGCCAAGCAAGGCAAATGTAGTTGCTGACTACTTGTCTCAACTTCAAATTGTTGATGAGGACACTACTCAGATTGAGGACACATTTCCAGATGAACACATATTCCATATAGCAGTCAAAAACCCATGGTATGTAGACATAGCCAATTATCTTGCAACAAATAAGATGCCCCCACATTTTTCTCAAAAAGACAAGAAAAATCTTATAGAGAAAAGCTTTTAGTTTTCATGGATAGATAACAATCTATTTTACACTGGTCTAGATCAGATAATGATAAGGTGTGTGAGAGAAGATGAAGTATATGATATACTCCACACTTGTCACGATGAGCCTTGTGGAGGTCACTTTGCAGCCAAGCGGACAACCCTAAAAATCTTAACAATGGGATATTATTGGCCTACATTATATAAAGATGGAGCTAGTTATACAAAAAATGTGATAAATGGTAGAGGATGGATCGTCCAACAAAATTAGATGAGATGCCACTTAATCCACAAGTAGTAATGACACTCTTTGATAAGTGGGGTATGGACTTCATCAGACCAATAGATCCTCCATCAAATGGAAAATCCTAAATCCTGGTATGCATGAATTACCTAACAAAGTGGGTCGAAGTGAAAGCAATGTAGAATGCCAAAGATCAAAAAGTAGCTAAATTCTTGTATGAGGAAATTTTTACCAGGTATGGAGTCCCCAAAGAGCTTGTAATAGATCAAGGAGCATAGTTCAAATCAAATCTGATCAGTGGGCTAATGAAGGAGTATAGTATAAGGCATCAAAAGTCTAGTCCCTGTCATCTACAAGCAAATGGATAGGCAAAGGTAACCAACAGAGAAATAGAGGCCATATTAACAAAGATAGTATAATTGCATCACAAGGATTGGAGTAGTCAATTAACAGAAGTAGTTTGGGCTTACCGTACCACATTGAAGACAACATTGTGCACAGCACTTGAGCTAAACATCAATCTTCCTGTAGCACAATCAAAATGTCTCCTCCATCTAAACTCATTGGATGAAATGCGCAAGTCAGGATTGTAGAAAATAGAGCTCATCCAGAATCAAAGGAAGAGATGGCATGATACACATATAAAGAACAAGGAATTTCAAGTAGGAGATTAGGCTCTACTATATGATTCTAGATTCAAAGAGATTCCAGGAAAGCTCCAAACCAAATGGTTTGGACCCTATGAATTCAACATGTCTTTGATAATGGAGTAGTTCAGCTAACCACACTTGACCCAGTACAATTTAAGCTACTTGTCAATGGACACCGCTTGCACCTGTATCACAAGCCTCAAACCAAATAATAATTCTTACAACATTTCAAAATGCAAATTTTAACAACCCCTTAGAAAATAGTCGTGTCCTGTAGTGTTTGTTCCTATAGCATCTATTCATGTAGCACATAAACCAAAAAGGTCTCACCAACCTAAAACTATAGTGGTTGAGGAGGTACCTGTGCGTAGAAGCCCTTGTATGTGAGGACAAGTTTCTCCACCTTCTCCTCAAAACCCAAATGTTCTGGCAACAAAACCTATTGTAGAACCCTGTGTTGAATGTATTCCTAATGACTCCCCTACACAGGCAGAACTCCAAAAAATGGAGGAATCTCCTAATGAGAAAGAACCTAGTAGTAGCATGCCCTAGAATGATTAGGGAATGCTTGAGCTGAACCCTAATGTAATGTAAGAGAGCATTCCTGTGAATGTTCAATCTACTCCTCCTTAGCATCTTGTGTATTCTAATGTATCCATTATACCCTACCAATCAATGTGGTTCACTAACTTCTTTTAGCAGACTACCAAAGAGAAGAAAAAGAAAGCTCAGATGCAAGAGTTCCCTTCGTCAACAATTCAGTCTATCCTCTTTCATCTATACAACCATTTTATCTTTCAAAAGACATGGTGGAAGCAGGAAATAAATTAAATGCAAAGGGAGATGTTTGAAAAGGATGAGGAAATTGAATCTCTCAAAGAGAAGCTAAAGAAACAAAAACAACAAATGGACAAGGCCCTAAAACTAGTTGACTAGGTCATTGCTTGTAGACCACCACTTAGGGTATATGCTATTTGCCTAAAGGAGCAATTTCTTTTGTTCCAAATTATGATGACAATCAAGGATATTGATTGTGAATTCAAGTCGGCTCAAGAATTATATGGTTTGTATTAGACTCTACCATCATGGCAAAAAAATCTATTATGTGAGTTCTATTTGCACAATTTTATTATCCCACATGAAACATAGTGGAATCCTCTGCTCTATATAGGGGACATTCACTTAAGGGCCCTAATGTCATAGATGCATAATGAATCAAACTATCATAGGCAGTTGAACAATTACAAGGATTTAGAAAAATCTGAACCTTTGCCATATTAAGGGCTGAGTCACATAAGCCTGACGCTCTTTTGAGGGATTGGCTTAATTTGACTTATGGGAGACCAAAGCCTGAAGTTAGAGAGCAAGTCTTTGCATTGAGCGATAAGGTTTATAGGGATTATCAAACATTGCCTAATTTTATAGCCCAAAGAACTCTTTCAGGGATCAGAATTTTTTGGAACAAATTGCCAGAGGCCTTTAGAAAGGCAGAGCCACACAATCCCATTAACTTTGAAGTAGCTATCCATAGAGTGACTAAATACATGTAATTAGGGTGACATCCTAGAAGGGAATTATGGATGCCCTTATCCTTCTAGCCACCTACACTCTTTTGGACCCTATATGACATCAATGCTTCTAGATTGGATCAGTTAGTTGAAGAGCATCAAGGAAATCACTTGGAATGCACAAGGGGGTTTTACTACACTTTCAGAAGTGGAAAGAAAGGGAAGATGACTGTCGGAGATTTTAGAACCATAGCTAGGAAATACAATGCTTAAGGACAAGCATTATGTTAGTAGGGGGTAGATGATGAGTCCAATTATTGCCTCAATTTTGTTATTATCTTCATATCTTGCTAATACGTTGACAAACATTTTCCAAGACATTTATGAATTATACTTATATGAACTTATTCTAAGTACAACTAAAAGCCATAAAATCTTTGGGTAGCTTGACTGATATGTTTTGTTGACTATTATAAATATAATGTAGTACTTCATATAATTATTAGAAGTTGTGTTCTAACATTTAAGTAGGAGTTGAAAATGTTGACTTTCATATGTGTACTGAATGTTACTAACCTTCTAGGTAAACACAGAGTAGTGTGAAGAGTGGTGCAACTGCATTAATGAAGGGGCGTTAGAAGACCAACCATGGTGGTAGAATCCAGCATGGTTCTTATGGATATTTCATGCTTTGAAGGAGCTATTGTTGCAAAAAATATAGGAAATTTGTCCTACCATATTTCCTCAAAACTGTTATTCTATTTTCAGTAGTAATTGTATTATGTCATGGTTGTTTTATCTCCTCCATATTTGGCGAGGTTTAATGAGACTTTTCTATTATGTTTTCAATAAGCGTCCATCCTTGATATAAAGGGATTTTGACTGATTTAGTAGGTAATGAGAAAAGATAGAATTATGTATTCCGTATAGTGGAAGTTGCTCTATTTTGTTCTTCATGAGTTATTCAATTGTTATGTAACCAGTTAAGAAAGATTTAATGGAAGAGTGATTTGGATTATTTCTTGTGTTGAGTAGTTATTAGAAGCCAACCAAGGGGGCCCACTTGGGAGGTGGATTAGATTAAGTTAGAATGGATTTGCTTCCTGTACTTTTCTTCTTTTCAAATAGAGTTACTATTTTACTCCTGCAGCATTATCAATGTGGTTGTTCCTGTAGCATTTGTAGAAATGGGTGTAGTGAATGTTTTGAGTTGTTAGACAGGCTTAGATTCATTTCATAAGTTTTTTGTAGCAATTCCATTTAATAGTCAAGTGTATTTACTTTCTTGCAGCAATAGCATAGATTCCTTTTATGCATTTTATCTTCCTACAACATAGGTGTTAAGACTCTTAGAGGAACTTAGTGCACAAACTGTGTTGTCCCATTTCAAGTCTACGTCCCTAGGCTGACAATCTAAATGCATTTCATGGTGGGGAAAGTAATATTTAGTATGAGTATATCAATCCTAAGAGAGACAATGGCATGATTATTATTACCTATTGTGAGACTGTTCAGACATGACATCCCCCCATAATGAAGAAGCTCCAATATTGATGAATTGTACCTACAAATAAAAGATAATCTAATGCCTACAAGACACATTTCTCCTCTTGGAAAGAAGATATAGCAAGTATAAATGCAATAATTCTTCCCATTCTAGATAGGAACTAAGAAGTGGAATCCAAATAAAGTATGATGATGATACCACAAACCAATATATATCCAAATGAAATGAGGAAGAAGGCCTTGAAATATGCATCTCTGAAGACTAAATAGGTATCTCCAATCTCAAGGAGTCCATCACATCATCAAAATGAACCATGAAATGTGAAAAAGTGAGTGAAGGAGAAGAATCAAGAATACTAATCTCTAAAGAAGGTGGAGAAGTATCTCCAACTCCAATTATGATGAATTTTTCATCAAATAGAAGAGAAATCCCCTCAAGTGTGTCTCCCAAATCTAAAATGTGAGAATCCACAAACAATGCACCAGTATTTGGCAAATAGGAATCCCAATCAAAAAGAAAAATAGATATCTCTTTCAATGACTCATTAGAATCACTAATAAGAGATGAATGTGTGATCTCATCCAGAGAATTAAGAGTTGCAGGTGGAGTCACTAGATAATCCTTACTCTCAATATATGCATTATATTTAATCTCATATAATGTATCATCATCGGATGGAATATTATCTACAAGATCATGTGGAATGAGACAATGTGTAATAGGATCATCTAAGAATGGAAGAACATGTGTATCTCCAAAATGCTCCCATATAATAGTCCAAAATATGTGTGTGTAGTAAATACCCTTGATTTTGGAGTAGAATGCATGGTATAAATATGAAGTGAGACTCAAACCAAGCAATAATCTAATATGACCATTTTTATTTTCCAAAATTATTTTCTTCCACTTTGTTTTTGGCTTGGGAATGAGTCCATAAAGATAAGGCAAGATATTAGATCATCTATAATGTGTGATGATTCCTTTTTACCATGACTCATAATTATCCCTATTCAAATATATTATAGCAGGATGTGTTCCATATTTCATGATTACATTAAGGATACACTTATCACATTACAAATTGAGATCAACAATGATATTGTGCAAACTAGAATTTATTTTCAAATATATAAAATCAATATCAAATAGAAGAAAATTCAGAGTTCCCTGACCTCTGAAAGTGTGAAAACCCAAAACCTTACACAACAAATATTCTTTTCATTTTTGGAGTTCAGACGTACAATATTTTTAGACCTCTGAAAGACTAAAATCCCAGAGCCTAGGAGAAAATGGGGTCATACTTTCACACTTTCAGGTTGTCAAAGGTTTGATGTCTTTCAGATTTTTGAAACCCCAAACCTCTGAAGCCTCAAAGATCCAACGGTGCGGAAACATGGATGACATAATCTTCATCGAGGGTCTATATATTGTTGGCAAGTGATATTTTGGGAGCACTAGGGGTCACTTAAGGGTTGTCATTTATGGAAACACTTATGCTAGAGTGATCACATGGAGAGATTTTTGGTACTAGAGTCATAGTTATGAACATGACTAAGTAAAGAATCAGGATATAAGTATACCGTGTTACAGTTTTAGTCAGGGAAGATAATATATGATGTATTATGGCTTGTGAAGTTAGTAAAAGACATTTTGGGATATGTATGACCTTCAGTTAAGGTTGAATGTGTTTTGGTGATCAGATTAGTGAGATACATTGTTATGAAGGTATGCGAAGACAGAGAATCAGTGAAACAGGGCACATAAGCAGTTGTGATGATTGAGGCAAGGTTAGTTTATATGGAAATGTGCTAAGTTATTTGGATGTTGTATATTGCCAACACTTTGGTAATATATGATCATCGACTCTATGTTGATTATTTGCATAAGTATTTATTATGTTTTGTGAAGTATTTTGAGAGCTGACTGGATGGCAGAATTTGTATAAGTATAGAGTGCTTTATGAAAGCAATGTGTATGATAATGATGATGATGTGATGGATGTGAATCTGAGAGAAGAGAGAAGATGCAAGATCAATATATGATAGAGCTATAATTGGAACTATCTAAGCATAGTAGATGCTTGTATTGTTCACCATTTTGAAGAACACTTTGTGAAAGTATTATGATTGTAAGAGTTGTAATCTCACCACCTTTAACAAGATTTTTGTATACCCCTAATAGGTTTTTGTATTCCTCTAACAAGGAAATATACTATGTAATAATCAACTCCTAATAGGGCTAGATCTCCTAGTAGGGATATAATATTTTAGTGCATAGTTGTGAGTACCATCCCCACTGAGGTTTTCCCTTGGCTAGGGTTTCCCCAAAAAAAAATCACGATGTCATGAGTTATGTGTTGTGCATTTATGTTCTTTTCATTTAAGAATTTTTATGGTTTATTTTCAATTGGTTGAATTTTAAATTAAAGTGTTGTAATATTGATTCACCGCCCCTCTTAGTATTACCTAATCCTAACAATTGGTATCAGAGCTACTAGCCCTTGAAGAGAAAGCCTAACAACTTAAGGGAGATCAGAATGGATTCAAAAAGTTTACAAGAGAACTTTGAAGTAGCACTTGATGACTTGGACAAAGAGAAGGATGAGAATGGCGAATTGAAATTCAAATTGATAAGAGAAGAAGGTTTCACCAAGAAACTAAAGGAATAGCTTGAAAATTCAAGAAGTTAGAAATAAGACCTTATGGACAAGATCAAAGAGGATTCAGACAATGACACATCAAACCAAGTAAAGAAGCTAGAGAAAGAAAAGGAACAAATTAATCTTTTGATGATCAAAGAGATTCAATATGAAAAGGATACAAGGTACAAAGTTGAAGAGTCAATAAAATAATAAAATGAGCATATAGGACAAATGAAGACTGAACTTGATCACTACAAGGATAAATGTCAGGAATTGGAGAAATACTATCAAATCATAAAAGGAGAACTCACTCAATCCAAATCGCATATTGAGAAGTTGCACATGAGCAGTGATAAAATTGATGAGCAAAAAGTGAGGTAGAAACCTAAAGGAGACGTTATTGGAGTTAGATTCAATGAAGTAGAATGTTCTAAGGATAATGAAGAAACACATGAAGCAAAGATTGAATAAAGACCTACTCTTGAGAGACCTAGAGATCAGACCAGACATTTCAAAGGCAGATGCTTTGGATGCAACAAAGTTGGACACATGAAAAGATATTGTAGAAGTAAAGGTACCTCTAAACCCTTTACCATCTACTGTTATAAGTGTTATGATTATGGACACAAGAAAGAAGATTGTAGAAAACTAGATCAGTCAAGATATAAAAAAGATTACATCAGAGAAGAGTCAGCAGCCAAGATCACAATCCACAAATGCAATAACTTTAGGCATAATGCAAGGTATTGTAACCTACAAGTAAATTAGGAAAGAAGGAGACCACCTACATGTTACAAATCCAACAACCTTAGACACATAGAAAAATTTTGTAGATACAATGGAGGAGACAATAGAAGAGAACCAAGAGAACCAAAAGGACCACCTCCTATGGTTATAAAGAAGAATGTTGGTGACAATGGAAAAAGTTTCACTAAGTACATGTATGAGTTTGAGAATCATTTCAATAAATCTTCAAATGAAGAGGATGCGAAAGTGTGGAAGGTAAAAGAGTTCAATAAGGAATTGGTTTAGGGAGAGACAGTAGATGCTACTATGTCTTCACATGATGATTTCATTAAAACATTGACCTAGAAGGCTGCATGGCCTTAGGGGGAGCATTAGATACAGATAACAGATTATATCTAGCCCCTGATTGTGTGGAGTAAGCTCATGCAATCTTAGGTATAGTGTGTACAAACACTATGGAGTGTATGGATATGATAGCAGCACTTGGAGATTCATATTTCATGTTCGCGAGATTTGTGTTGACTAGATAGCGTGTGAAATTGAGCTACATGTGATTAATGCACTTACTCAACTTGCGAAGGATAAAAAGGCTTGAAGCATATCATTTATGCACCTTTTGTTGATCAGAAACTAAGGAGAGTAGAGTTGTGAAGAATTTCAGTCATCTAGCAAACATATTATGTGATCTCTTGAAGCAAAGTTCTAGATTTTAGCATGTTAAAGTTATTTAGAATTTATACTTTTTGAGAAGTTATGGATGTACTAGTAATCTTTGATGTTATAGATAGACCTAGGTATAAGTTTAAGAAACACTCATTCAAGTCTTGTGAGGATGATCCAGAAGGAGCATTTTCACAAACCCCTTATGGTGTGTTGCATGTAGAGGACATTAGGGCATACATACATTGCAAGTATGAGATCATTGGAGATGTAAATATCTATAGTGAATTGGATGGGATGATAGAAGAAGATGGATCAATGGTAGAAGAGTTTAAACACTTAGAAGACCAATCCATTATCAAATTAACCCTACTGAATGAGTTTCATGAAACTGAATGGTTTAAGATAATCCTAAGTAGAATCCATGATCAATTTATATAGATTGGAGAACAACTAGTAAAGATATTTTCTCAAATGATTCATGAGATAACAGGTTTGGATAATGATGGAGCCCTTCCAGTTGTAGAAAAGAATATCAAAAAACAAGTGGAAACCCTAACCCATTCTAAGTGGGATAAGAGAGCTATGATAGTTAATAACATCTATCAGCAAGATGTAAGATTGGTGGAAATTATATTCGGTTATAAGATGTTCTATAGTAGTAGACATAAATTTGTATCAGCTGGAGTCATTATGATGGCTTATAGAATGGTTAAAGAAAACAAGAAGTACAGTCTATGCAAAGTTCTTGCACAATAGTTTTTAGAAAATGTGAAGGTTATAAAGAAAGAAAAGACTAAGGAATTCAAGTTTGGATCACTATTGGTTCATATGTTACATCAACATTGTGCGCAAGTTCCCTAGCATGCACCCTAGAGCATGGAAGGATAATGTACCTACTGGAATTCTGATCTCTAAGAGCTACCGAAGACAGGACAAGAATTGGGTAGATGGAGAACTATTTTCTATGACTAAAATCCTACAAAGGAAGATGAAGGATAGGTATAGGATACCTGAAGATCTAGTTGAGAAGTATAAGGACACTATGTGTTTCATGGTTAAAATTGATTGTGTGTGCTTTGAGGTAGTGGAACCTAGAAATAAATGGTGTTACCCTATGGGGTATGAAGCTAATTCTGAGGTTCTATTTATGCAGGTAGAACATGTATTAGTAGCAGAAATAGACACCTCATAAGAAAGATGGGGAACATATAGGGAAAAGTCTAAAAAGGTTCAAGAAGAATAAGAAAAAGTGACAAGGAAGAGAAAGGTCAACAAAATAATTGAGGACATTACTAAAAAGGTAGGAATCACTAGGTAACAGTTGAAGAACATAAGGACAAAGATGACAGAAGCATCTTCCAGCATGGCTATTGATGCACCTGCTCCTTCTAAAGCTGAGAAAATAGTAAGTTCTACACCAGACATAATTTATTTATCTTCTTCACATGAGAAGTCTACACAGGAAATTGTACCTATGAACATTCCTAGGAGATCTACAATATCTAGCAAAGCAAGAAGCCCTAAGAAACAAGAGGTAGAAGTGGAAATGAAGAAGAAAGAAGACAAAGTGATTGAGAGGGAAGAAGAAAAAGTTCAAAAGAGGCCACAAGATTTTTGGAAGCCATACATTCAAAAGTTGCAAAAGAGAGTGATAACGGATGGAAATCTAAGGACAGTAGATAGGTATTATGAAAGATATGATTTTGAAAGTTAGGCAATTATTGAGGACACTGTAATTGAGCATTTGTTAGTTTTCAAAAATAAGTTGTTGGAGATAGAAGGAAGCATTCCTAAGGAACTGTACAACAAGATGGAGATTAGAAAATAGTTGGTGTAGTCTAAAGATGAGAACATAAGGAACAAGGCTATTGATGACATATTACCTGTTGTCTCAATACAAGAAAGGGAGAGGATAATAAAAGAATTGAAACCCATGTTGAGGAATAAGGATAGACTGGTGAAAATTATGGCAAGGAAATATGATGAAGTCATAGAGGATACTCAAAAGGCACTAGATCAAATCCTTATGAGTGATATACTGAAGAAGACCTCACCTCCCATGGTTACCAAGCCTACACCTTTGGGATTAGGAGAAAGTTCCAAGATAGAAAAAGAAAGTGAACAAGCTAGAATGCAACCAAACTTCTTTATCTCTAGTGTGTCTGTGACCCTTGACACTTCACATGATGTAAATGACCCATTTCTAGATAACTTAGATAGTATGATGATAGTTGAAGAAGAAGGACATATAGAGGAAGAGAAAATAGATGATAATTAGGAAGAGAAGATACGAGAGAAGGAAATACAACAAGAAGAAAGGAAGGTAGAAGAGACTAGAGTGGAGAAAGTAGTTGAGGTAAGAATGGAACAAAAGCAAGAACCTGACACCTCCTCTACTCTATTGTTGGAAAGTATGGCCAAACCAGTGAGCACAGATGTGGAGAGCATGGATGAGGATGAACTCATGAGGCTATCCTTCATGTTTGTCACTAAGGAAAAGGAAATATTAGTGCAAAAAGGAGACAAAAGAGTAAGGGTAATAGTTATGGAAGTGGAGACAGTAAATAAAATACTCCCTAAACCTATTATTTTTCAAGGTAAGGATGAGGCAGAGAACCTAGGCATGGCATTGGACAGCTTTGATAGACACTTTGAGTCACTGATGAAGACAACAAAGAATAAGGCATAGAAGAGTTTCTTGGAGAAGAAGTTGAAAGAAGTTTGTCAGTCCATCTCATGGGACTTGGACATTCTCAAAGAAACTACACTTAAGGATAAGAGATGTGTAGCACAAGGTAGAAAGATCTACAGTCACTGCATAAATCCTTGTAGACATGTGGAGAACATTGAAGACATCATAGCCAAGGATAGGGCTACACTTGACAACTTGATTGACAATTGTGAAAAATCTTCACAAACTATGGTATAAATGGATAAGTAGACATCCAAGCTTTTGGATAAAATAATTGTTCTAAATGTAGAGAAATGGAGAGTGGTAGATAGATTTGGTTTTCTGAAGAGCTTAATAACTTATAAGATATCTATGCTTGAAGCTCATCTCACAGAGATGGAGAAAATAAAAGGATCAATGTCTATACCCACGGAGCTGAAGGTAGTAGAAATAACATCTTATGCACTGAATGGACTAATCCATGTCAATGAGCTTTTGATCAAGTCATGGGCTGAGGAAGTGAAGACCTTGGAAGATTCCTTCCAAGATATTCTAAATCTGGTGAGTAAGCACTAAGTCTTCTTGTGCTTAGAAATTTTAAAATTTTGTAAGAACCTTTGCCATTGATGTCAAAGGGAGAGGAAGAGAAGAGAAAAATGAAGAGAGGAAGAGAAGAGAAAATAAGACAAAGGAAAAAGAATTAAAAAAAGAGAGAAAAAGAACAAAACAAAAAAAGATATGTTTATATGTAGAAGGGAGATAGTGCTTAGACACGGTCATTTTTCACTAAGTGTTGCCATCAATGCCAAAGGGAGAGATTGTTAGCAAGTGATATTTTGGGAGCACTATGGATCACTTAAGGGTTGTCATTTGTGGCAACACTTATGCTGGAGTGATCACATGGAGAGAGTTTTGGTACTAGAGTCACAGTTATGAAAATGACTAAGTATAGAATCAGGATATCAATATATCGTGTTACAGTTTTAGTCGGTGACGATAATGTATGATGTATTATGGCTTGTAAAGTTAGTAGAAGACATTTTGGGATATGTATGACCTTTAGTTAAGGTCACATGTGTTTTGGTGATTAGATCAGTGAGATACATTGTTATGAAGGTATACGAAGACATAGAATCAGTGAAACAGGGCACATAAGCAATTGCAAAGATTGAGGCAAGGTTAGTTGATATGGAAATGCGCTAAGTTAGTTGGATGTTTTATATTGCTAAAACTTTGGTAATATATGATCATTGACTCTATGTTGATTATTTTCATAAGTATTTATTATGTTTTGTGAAGTATTTTGAGAGCCGACTGGATGGAAGAATTTGTATAAGTATAGAGTGCTTTATGAAAGCAATATGTATGATTATGATGATGATGTGATGGATATAAAACTAAGAGTAGAGAGAAGATGTGAGATTAGTATATGATAGACCTATAACTAGAACTATCTAAGCATAGAAGATGATTGTATTATTCACCATTTTGAAGAGCACTTTGAGAATGTATTATGATTGTAAGAGTTGTAAGCTCACCACCTTTAACAGGGTTTTTGTATACCCCTAACAGGGTTTTGTATTCCTCTAACAAGGAAATATACTATGTAATAATCATCTCCTAATAGGGCTAGATCTCCTAATAGAGATATAATATTTTAGTGCATAGTTATGGGTACCATCCCCACCAGGGTTTTTCCTTGGCTAGGGTTTCCTCGAAAATAAATCATGGTGTCAAGAGTTATGTGTTGTGCATTTATGTTCTTTTCATTTCAGCATTATTATGGTTTATTTTCAATTGGTTGAAGTTTAAATTAAAGTGTTGTAATACTGATTCACCCCCCCCCCCCCCACCCTTAGTATTACCTAATCCTAACATATATTGCACTTAAATCAGGTTTTTTGTCATTTGCATCTTCTATTTCCCTATAAATGCGAAGTGATTTTGAGTGACCTTATAGACTTCCCCAATCTTCTTTCATGGTCATCATTTCAGCTCTCATTTAGGCATCCCTAACAGTCATCTCCTTCGAGGTAGGTTTTGGTGGTGTTTTTTTTTGGTCTTAGCTTAGGGTTTATTGTTTTTGGTCTTCTCTTTGCTGGTCTTAGTTTAGGATTTGGTCTTTAGTCATTTTAGGGTTAGCTTCATTTCTTTTTGGTTGTCATTGTTGCCTTTCCCTTATCTTGGGCATTTAAGCCATCTTTCAAGGTGTAAGGGTGGGATCATGTTCGAGCTAGTTGTAAATCTTGTGAGTTTCAGAGCACAAGTAGGTTTTTCCCTTGGTTTTTGTTATGTCCTCCTATATTTCAAGGCTTTGACCTATGAAGTTTCCAAAATTTTCTAGGCTTTGCCCTTTTTTAGTTGTTTCCTTTCATACCTTTGGTGTTTTGGACCCCGACAAACCAAGTGAACATCCAACATTCATAGCCCCAAAACTCAGTTTCCATCTGCAAATCAAAAAACTCCTTTTCATAGTTTCAAAACTTTGGCATCTAATACTTGGACTTACATTTTTAGTGTTTCAAAGTTGCAGACTTTGGCAACATCATACAATCACATAAATTTGAAATGTTGAAACACCAAAAATTTGAAGGTCTTTTAAAGAAACACATCTGGTCCCTTATTTTTCATTTTGGCTTGTCAGAGGTTGATGTTTCCTTTGGAGTCTAAACCTTCGAAACCCCAAAATTTGACTTTCAAAACTTTTTGGTGACTTCTAGATTTTGAGTTTGTTTTATCTAGGGTTTTTAGTCATTTATTGTTTAACTTGGATAGTTTTTACTATGGCCTTTCCTAATTAGTGGCATTTTTCTTTGGATAATGTTAGAGAAGATAACATGACCAACCATGAAGTTTCAATTCAAGGGATACCATGCTCCATCCAAGGTGGGGAATCTCCATAGCAAAATTATAGACACTGACATCAGAAACATCAATTGGAATAAGTTTCTAGTAAGGTGCACCCGATCAGAAAGCAAGTCTACAGATTGTACTTCCTTGGTCTACTCTAGCCTGGTCAATGCAACAGCACACCCAATATCCATCCTCTCCTCAAATTTGATCGTAAACCTTGCACATCACTACATGTTAGACAAAAGATTAGTAAAGAATACAATGGGTGAAGTGGTGTTGGACCTGAGACCAGACAATATTGAAGATTTTTTCCACCTTCCTAAAGGATTAGACATATTTTACTCCTCCATCAACAAGGGAATACAATTATTTAACAAAGAAACTCAATTGTCTTATGAGATTGTCAACCGAGATTACGTAGTGCAATCTCTTCCTAAGAATAAACTTGACAAGATATACATTAGAAGGAGATATTTGAAGGATGACATTCAAGTTGTTGTTACAATGATAAGCAAACTATATGGTCTTCCCAAGTCTATCTAGCTTGACCCTTGGATGATCTTACTAATAGAGAAGATAAAAGGAAGGAGGGAAAGGTTCGATTGGGCTACTATCCTTAGTGATAATCTAAATAGGAATTTGACCACATTGGAGAATGATCCCCATTTTTACGTGACTTCATATGTCATATATCTACTTGATGCTAGAGTAGTTTATCTAGGCTTGGTTAAGGTAGGAGCTATGGGTCAACCCAATGCTTGGCCTTTCATCATATACCCACATCTCCTAAGGAAGGAACACCTGGGGGAAGACATCTCAGAATACATGATTTTCAATGATGCATTTGTCTTTGCAATCATCTACTCCATTGAGGGTGATTATGAAAAGATACTCTCAGAGGAAGCATATGCTAAAGTTAAGGCCCTGGGGGCATACTACATTCAATTCAAGACCTTCACCTACATAAGGGTAGCTGGGAGTACCTTGACCCCAAAGAAGCTTCCAAGATATCTATCAAACTGAATAATCTTGCTAGAAATTTCCAAGAAACTCTTGGATGCTTATGAGCATATCAAACATAAGAAGAAGCATTGTTGGAATTTTCCCATTTCCATCGGCCCACACTCTCTCCAAGATATGAAAGTATGTAAATCCCTAGCATATGAGTGGGATGAATTCCCATTGCAAAATTTCAGCTTAATTAGGACCAAATTTGACCCCATAGGAACTTACAACCATATTATGTGAAGGCATTACATCCATGAGCTGCACTTTGAAGATCATTGGATGAATTGCATGGATGACTACAAGGTCAGGATCCATGACTATTGCCAAATGACTTTATAGATGGCACAAGATTCCCTACTCCTCTACATTCCACCTAAAATATGGGATATAGCTTCTAAGGATGTTTTAGACCCATTATACAATCAAGACATAATCTACACAAGGGCCATATTGAATGTTGAAGTGGACAAGGCCAGAGATAATTTATACACATGGGTGACCAACATTTTATGGGTCAAATCCAAAGAAAAATCTAGTTAAGACCTGAATGATAGGGAGTATTGGTCCACCTAATGCTCTTTCCTCTAGTAGTAAATAACAAGCCTCTATTCCACAAAGGTCACCAAGAATAATGGTCACAAGGCCCAAGGCCACCCGAATGGAAAAGGGGAAAGTTTATAAAAGCAAAAGGCATTTGTGTCCCCTCATTTGGAGGTTGTACCAGAAGAAGAGGCAGAGGATTTGGAAGAATACAAGGTACCCCTAGCTTGGAGAACTTGGTCAGAGATAGTTGCCAAGAAAAGGAGAGCTCAAGAGGGGGATGTTCCAATTAATATTGACATAGTGACAAAAGAGGAAGAAATAGATCCATGGGAGGCCCTTCACAATGATGAGTTCTCCATTTTAGATTTTGAGAACCTTTATTGTTTCAAAGAACAAATGTTAGAACAATCAATGCCTACTTCAAGAGCTAGTTTTGAAGAACAATCACCTTTCGTGTTTGCTCCTCCTCCAGCCCAATTTATTGTCCCCACTCACAAGAAAATGGTAGAAGAGTCAGCATTGGATAGTGAGTTAGGTTTGCAAATACCTTAGAACACAACATAAAAGCCAATGGAGATAGATGAAGAATAACTATGAGGTGTATCAAAAGAGAGGGTGAAGGAGTCAAGCCAAGAGGAACCTTCGATTAAAGTTCCGTGGGAAAGGAGAATGAAGCTGCTCCACTTCCAATTCCACCTCAAATACCAATAGTTCAAATTCTAGTCACTCCTCCACTTCCAACTCCTCCAGTTCATCCTCCACTTCAAACTCCTCCAATTCAACTTCCTACACATCTTCCTACTCAAACCCCACCTCCAATGCAGGCTCCTACTCCTCCACCTTATTTTCCTTTGCCCACTCCTCCACCTCAGGCTCCCATTCCTCCTCAACCAACACCTTAGGCTTCTATTATTCCACCTCCTACACTGACTCCACTAAATTTTCCTACTCCTCCACCATCTCATGTTGTACCTTCTTCTAAGTCAATCCATCAAGAGACACAAGAGCATAAAAAGGAGGAAGAAAAGGAAGAAGGTGAAATTCCTCATGAGAATGAGGAAGAGGATAAATTAACAGGTGAAAGAGAAGAGGAGACCATAAGAGAAGAAAATTTAGAAGAAAGGGAGGCTTTAGGGAAAGAAGTATTGTTAGAAGAGGGTGATCAGGAAGAAGGGTGAATGGCTTCTATTTTGGTACCACCATATGATCCAATAACAACATTCACCAAGCCCACCTAGTTTACTAAATAAATACAACCACAGATAAGGGTGTACTCTGAGGAAGAAGATACATACATGGTTGTACTAGGTTAGGCTTTCCATCAAGGGGATTCAAGTGTCCGGGCTAGAACACTTTCATATGTTACTCAGGATCATAGAGGCTGATGGAAGGAACAAGTGGTGGTAACAAAAATTGATACCAATATGGTAGAAATAACTCTTGAGGACTATGTTGTTGAAGGAGTTGATCTAGGTGAACCTACAAGGGAAGGAAGAAAACATTGGCCACATTGGGATTGAAGCATGCCTTGGGATTCATGGATAAGGATGAGGAAAAATTCAAGGTTTTAATAGAACAAAATCAAGCCATGAAGAGGTTCATTTTCAAGACAACAGGTCCAATTGAGCTCAATAACCTAGAGGCCTCATTATAGGTTGTCTTATAAGAGAGGGTTACCCCTGAATTAGTAGCATATGTACCACATTATTTTGTTCATTCTTGTTTGGAATGGAAGACCGATTTTGAGGAGTTCGCAAGACCTACCTTAAGAACAATTTGAGACCATTCATAGGAATTCTTTGGTAACTCACCAAATTGGTGGATATAATTGGCGAGGAGGAAGGATTGGAGTCACAAATAGCACAATGGAAAAAGGTTCTTGAAGACCTTAAAATAATAAGGAAGCGGTGCTTCCAAATTTTGGTGAAGGTTTATGAGGGGTCTGAAATAGATAATTTTTAAGCATGGATAAAAGACATAACTCAAAATTTAAAATTATATCAAAAGTGTTGAACAGAGTAAATAAGAAGCGGGAAGAAGGAATGGTTTGGATTGAGGAATTGCAAAAGTTTTTTGAAGGAATAGATCTTGATTTGTACAATGATGATGACAATCAGACAATGTACCTAATAAAAGACAGCATGCATTAGTTTATTGATATTTTTAATTGTGTGAAAATGGAGGATCTCCAACAAATGTTTTATCAAAAGGAGGGTATGCAAAGAATGTTGCACAGGAGGAAGAGATCCAATCTTTTGCTAAAGAATTTCTCGCCTTCAGGGAAAAGTAACAACAACACCTTAGGAATATCAAAATGGAAGATTTTGAATAAGTATAGGAAATAGTGGAGAGGCTACACAAGGCTCATCCAGAAATCCTTCCCATTGACTAAGTGTTCAGTTTTGGACTTAGTCAATTTTTGCACGAAGAATTTTTTGACACTTAGCCAATTTTCCAACTTAGGATTTTCAACCTTTCAGACTTTGAAAGTCTGAAATTTCACCCAGCATGAATTTTTGACTTAGCTATTTTACAAGTTCCAATTCTTCAGAGTAAGGGTCGGGGTCCGAAAATTGTAGGTCATTTCCATCAGAAAGTTTCAGTCTTCAAAATTTGATTCTGAGCTTGATTGACTGCATGTTTTGGGTCATTTTTGCTAGCCTTGGGGATATCAATCAGTTGGATTCTCGAAGAGGATCCAAGATGAATATTTTAAGGGAGAACTCCAAGTTCTTAAGAAGAATTTAATGGAAAAATGGTGGAACTTTAGGATGGATCTTTTGTTTTCTAAATCATATTGAGCCTTGAATTTGTAATGCACGTGGATTAGATCTGTGTTGGGTGCTTTAGGGTTTCTTTAGGAGTAGTTTTCTTTCAATAAGATTTAGATTTAATTTTATTTCCAGTTTTATGTGTAGCTAAAACCCTAGCTACGAATTTATTATTTTCCTACAAGGTGAAGTTCTATAAATTGTAAAAGAACAATATAATTATGGTCGATTAGTTTTGTAATATAATTATATGAAATTGGTGCTTCAATTGTGGTGTGATGTTTTTTTGCTATCTTTACGAAGTTCATGAACATGAGTGTTTTCTCATTCTTTTTCTTCAAAGAGCCAATTGATTATATGGTGATTTTAATCTATTAATTCATTAATTTGGTGTTTATCATTGTTGTGTTATCTTGTTGTGATGAATTATTGGAGAGATTATTCTTCAATTTTCAAGATAAATTTGTCTCTTGTGCATACATTCGTAGTGGTTTCATGATCTAATGAATTTTGACAAATCTTACATCTATGATTATTTCCATTGAGGATTGCATCTGCAAAACTAGGGTTGTGAGTTATTCAAATATATATTTTGTGGGTTTTCTCCATCTTCATGGTAATTTAATTCGCAAGGTTATGCAATGATGGTTCATGTCCATTAGGTTTATTTCTTGCAATTTCATTCAATTCTCGTTACCTTACAATTTTCTTTTTCTGAGGAATCGATCATAATAGATTAAATTTAAATTTGCATATTAGGAAACTATTTTTGTTTAAAGATTTTCAAAATGAAAAAAAAAAAAGATCATTTTCTTAAGATTATTTTGTAGCTTCTCCAAGATTGAACCAGCAATGGCCTCCTTGTGAACAGTTTCACATTTATCTTCGATTGAGATATCCAGACAGTTGAGACCCAACCTAAAAGGAACCTTGAGATTTATTTCATCATTCTTCTAAGAGGAAAATTTGTACATCCAAATTCCTACCCGTTGTCTCGAGTAAAAATGATGCTCAACAAAAGTGGCGCTATGAGGGCCCTCAAAAGGGAGTCTAGGAAATATCAAATCTTTCTCTCCTGAGAGGTTTGAAGGAGTCCATAGATCATCACCCAACAAATGAGAATTCCTAGAACTTAAAGAATTTCATAGATCTCACAATGATAAAGTGAATACAAAGGAAAGTCTTCCTCGTCAATCTGTTCTACACAACCATCCACTGCTACCATATATTGTTGCTCCATTTATCGTTGTCCCACCACCACATATGATGGCCTTTTTCATGAATGCACAAAGTTCTCAACTAGATCTACAAGGCCAGCTCCATGAACTACCCAAGAACCCTTAAAATTTTTATCCACACTTCATCTATGAGGAATCTAGGATAGTGGAGGAACACATCCGTGATTTCAAAGAAATATGCAATCACAAGGAGATTGTACATCAAGATGTTATTTTTTGTTTGTTTCCTTTGCACATTGGGAGATTTTGCATATAATTGGTACTTGAATTTTTTGCGAGGATCTGTTACTACTTGGATTGAATTTGAAACCAAATTTCTCAACCAATTTAAGTTGTATGTTGATCTCACCACTCTCCATCACCAATTCATCTCTGCAAGAAAGGACCACAATAAACCAATTGTGATGTTCAACCATCGCTTCCACAAGATGCATCAGAGACTTGAAGATCCTTACACAATGCCCATTGGGGCTTCCATACAAGCATATTTGCAATCCTTGGATCCTTTAACATCCATCTTTCTGAAAAGATTGCCACCGATAGATATATATGTTAGGAATGGGAACACTGAGAGGGGTGGGGGGTGAATCAGTGTTCACTATATCTTAATCTTTTTCCTTTACTCTTGAAACTTAACTTGATTGCTTAAGTACATAAATAAACATAAATGTACACTAGATAAAAAATCACAACACATAACACCAATATGGTTATGGGGAAACCCAAATAGGTAAAAACCTCGATGGGACTTGGTACCCGCTAAGAACTACACTAGTGTTTTATGATCCTTGTTAGAAGATCTGCAACCCTGTTAGGAGTTGTCCTTTACAATGATTTTAGTACAATGACCTGGTCAAAGGTTAGACCCTATTAGGATTATTTTACAATAATCCTATTAGGGGTGGGGATACATTGTCCTACAGCTCACTGCTCAAGTGGTGAAGACTACAACCTTCTAATCTCAGATACACACTATATCTTCTGGATGAACTGGTGTTGTGACACTGCTTGTCTGATCAGTTCCTTTTGTGTGTTGATGCTTTAACCCCTTGTAAAGCTCTAACTTATTCTATCTTCACTTTGAATGTCTCTTCTCTACTAATCTCATCTTTATATCCTCATTCATACATTATTACAAAGGTGCATCTTATATTTATATGCGCTAACAAAACAATTAACTAAGTTGGCCTATAATCGATTACATACTACACTTCCAAGTGAATTGGCTCAAGAATTTTTACAAAAAAATATGTTTACATGTCTACAACCTAATTACAATAGGCACATAGCCTTTACAAAACATTATTATAACCGCTAATCAAAATACTAACAGTCAGCTGCATACTCTATTCTATTCTGGCATTCATTGTCTGTACCACTTCAACTGTCTATATCTTTGTCATACTGTCTCATCTTATCATGCACTCTTAGACTTATCATGAATACATACTTACCAGCTTAACTTTAAGGTGCATACCATAACTTGGTCATACGCATGTGCGTTGATGCTCTGACCTTCTAGTGCTCTGCTAACTATCCAGTCTTCTACACTTGGCCATATTTTGACCTTATGATAATGTGCACTGACTCCAAAACTCTATATGACTTTGTTTCCATAATGAAAACACTATATCTAGTCATATACAATAGTATAGTCAACTTTCCAACAATCTCCCCCTTTGTCATTAATGGAAACAAAAGAATATGGCAAAGTTACTAATTGTTCCCTTATACAAAATTCTCTAACTTATATCTCCCTTATATTATGTACTATACTTATTTTTACATCATATATAATACTCCATATTCTACAAACAATACTCCCCCTTTGACATTAATGACAAAGGTACTCAAAAAAGTATATCTACAAGTACTTACAAAGAAAGTACATCCAGATAAGCAATCTGTAAGTTCTGGATCTCTTGTTTCCAAAATGCTATCAGTGCATTGACAATCTATAGATGGGTGCATAAGGCATATGTTAGCTTCTCCATCTTTTCCAAGTCTGTACTTAGACCTTTATCATATGTCACCATGGTGGCATCGATCTCCTTTATGTTCTGATTAAGTACATCTAGAGAGGGCACAAGAGCATTCCTGAGCTGTGTTTGGCTTGCCCTTATCTTAGACATCTCTTTCTCAACCTTTTTTATGTTGTCTATTTTCCCCTGGTATACATTGTTGCATGTATTCCCATCAACGGAGGGATCTTCCACTGATTTCCTTACACTCCCAATCATTGCTTCTACCTCTTGGATTTTCTTATAGTGATCAGCAGTCAACTTATCCTAGTTCATACAATCAGCTATGATCATCCTTCCCTTAGCTGCAAACTCCTTCAAGGATGCTTGACCTACCTTTAATGACCTAAGGTCAAGTGCAAAGTTTCCAACTAGCTCACTCAATCTCTTCTTCATATATTTCTCTTCTACAGCTTGGGATGCAGATTCTTCCAAGCTAGAAAAGTTTTCTTTGAAATTTGTCAATATGGTACTGATATCACCAACTAAATGAACCTTAGAAACTTTCTTGTCTGAAGGTAGCAAGTTGTTCAAAATGTTGACTGATTCAACAAATAGAGGGTTCCTCATCACTTGCTTCTCTTTTTCTTTCTCCATAGCTAGGACACTAATCTTAATTAGGTCTTCTTCTCCCCAAGAGTCTAAGCTAGTGGCATCTGGTGTCAAACTTGACAATAATGATGTTGATGGCATGGGAGTGATAGGAGTGATGTCCATCACTTCTTGCTTAACCTTTATAGGTATTTCAATAGATGGCTCATCCATTTGTTCATTGTCTTTCCCTTTCTCCTCTACTTCCTTTTCTTTTTCTTTTTCTATCTCTTTTTCTTCTTCCTTCTCCTCTTCATCTTCTTTCTCCTCCTCTTCTTCTTCTTCTCTTGTTATATCTTATATCATTACTTCCTCTTGTATCTTAGGTGAATTTTCACCACATAGAATTTTTTCTTCTTGTGTGCTTACAAAATCTTCTTCAAATTTGTCTGTCATTATCTGTGGCCACCATTGCTATTTCTACATTATCAATAAAGATATTATCATATTTTTGTGTCTTAGTCATGGGCACAGACTTCACTGCCTCTGTAGATGTTACCACTGTATGCACTGAATCCTGAGGACCTTTTGTTGGTGCATTGGTGGTCTCTGACTCCTTGTGTTCCTTAGAGGGCACTTGAGTTGTGTGCATAGTAGATGGGTGCATGTGCCTATCCATAAAAACTTTCTCAAAAGCTTTTTCTGTCTCTTTAGCTGCCAACTCAAAGTTCTTATCCATTATGTGTAGTGTTCTCAACTTTATTCTGAGGTGCGGCTTCACCAAATCTAACAATACTATTTTCTCTTCTAAAGAACATACAAGGAGGCTCTCATCTAGAATATTTTCCCTTATTCTTAGATCTTCTTCAATAGCCTATTTCATCAAGGATTCCAAGATATTCCAAACACTGTCCGAAATGATTGTCTTAAGTTCTAGGACTGTCTTCTTGAATTTTAGCATGTGTTTGATTATCATTCCATGGATTTATGATTTTTCAATCTTACTATATTTCTCATAGAATTTTCCTATCTGATCCATTCTTCCTTCATCAACAATCCTTGTTCTCAAAACTTGAAGACTAGGTTTGAAGTCTACCTGTAGAGGTGCTTGAGTGTTCTTTTTCTGACTTCTGGTTTCCCACGAGGATGGATGGCTTGTACCAAACTCTTTCTTCCTCTTTTTCATTGTCTTATACTTAGGAGGTGATGTTAGATCAACTGTAACTTTGGGCGTAGGAGAGATAACATATGTTTTACCTTGTTTATCCTTTGTATCATCAATTTTCTCAATCTTGATTTTCTTCATTTTAGGATCATCTTTCTCAGCTTCCACTGTGGATGCACTCTCAATCTACAAGGTTATCTTTTCTTCTCTTGCATTTTCAAGATCAGCCTGAGTCACACCATGAATTTTGAGTATCTCAGATGTAATCTTAGAGGCTTTCCTCTTAGTTGCTGTACTATTCAGAACTACATCAACTTCTCTTGTCTTTTCTTCATAGGTTCCCTATCTAGGTTCATTAGGGTCCCTAGGAGCTGATAGTAATACTTGTGCATATGTTTCCAATATTGGTTCTTCTACCTCATAACCAAGTGGATGGATCCACTTTGTTCTAGGCTCAACTGCTTCCATACATGTTATGTCAGTTTCTACCATAAAGCAAATGTTGTCTTTGTATTTCTCAACAATACTCTCTAGTATCCTATACCTCATCTGCATTCTAATCTTGAATGTCTTCAATTCTAGCTCCATGTAATCCTCCAATGAACTCTCATTAGATTTCTTAAGAGATATTTGGGGCATTGTAGGCATACTTCTGTCCAAGTATAAATCTAAGACCTTTCCAAGTATATGGAAGTACATGTAAATGATGAAGGATCCAAACCTAAATATTTTGGTTTTATCATGTTTGATGACCTTAATGTTATCAATAAATTATGCACACAAGATCTCACACAAATTGAACTCTCCATCTTCTATGACAAGTCTTATTGTTGCAAGAATAGTGGTTGCAAACACACTATTCACCCTATTGGTGTACTGAAATCTGTAACCTAGTATCATGGACATCAATTTGATGTATTTCTCTTCAATAGGCTCAATATTCATATTGTGCCTATCACTTCTGGACTTACATTCTTGTTCAAATAGTTTCTTCACATCCTTGCCCATTGGAAGAACAACGCCTATCTTAGAAAGGCTTGTCATTTCATGAATAAAATCTCCTATGATTCTTACTAGGACTTCACCTATCCAAAATAGGTCATCATGGGTTCTTCTTAACAAGATCTTGATCCACTCAAATTTATAGATCTCATGTGTCATAGCATACTCAACAATGGGATGGTTTTCTAAATGTGCGAACTCATCTAGGAAGGTTTTGTCTGGTTTCATCATGGAATCAATGTGAGACCTTATCCTATCAAGTCCAACTAGTTCCTTCTTAAATTATATCTATGTGCAAATGTCTTTGACATGCATTACGCCTATAGGTGTTCTTGAAAATGCACCTTCTAGGTCATCGAGGGTTGACTTAAAAGGGTGCCTCTTAAAGACATCTCTTTCTCTCAGAAACATCAAAGACAATTGGTGTAGCCATAACTTACTTGGTTAATGCTCATAATAGGATTCCAAAGACTTCTGAACTAACATTTTGAACTAGGGCTTTGCAACTGATCAATTACAGTTATTCACTGGAAAATCATGCTTCAATACTTCACAATCCAACTGCTAAGGCTCTTGTGGTTTCCAATCACTCAAACTTGAATGCAATGAGTGATCTATAAGTTTCCATAGACTATAAAGTGAATTTATACCATTAATGCTTATCGTGTAAACCAGAATTTGACTGAGAATTTCCAACTTCCATTCTACAATCGATCAGGTAGTGCGCTCTTGCACATAGCATCAAATAGTTTCCATAAAGTTAAATCCAAAGGTGCATACTCTGAGAGTAAACTGGCCATGCAGGGGTCTAGAGCTAAATTAGCTCCCCCTATGACCCTGAGTGTCATTCATATAGATGTAGTGGGTGCATCCATTGTAGATGCATCCAATACATGCTCATCAACTTTATCCTTCTTTTCTTCTATCCAAATCAAGCTTGCATCTTCTGAAGCTTTCACAAACTTGACTTCTCCTTCAGTATCCAATATTGACTCTTATAGTTTTTTAGGACTTTCCTGACTTTGTGTTCTTGAACTAAAAAAATTTGATATGTGTACAGCCTTATTACAAGAGTGACAAATAACTAGAGGCCTTAAATTCCTCGGTGCATTGATATGGGTTACCATTCTACACTGTCTAGTTCAGTGACCATTATAATTACATATCTGACATGTAATACTCTGAGAGCTTTTTGCATTTGGTTGATTTTGATTTCTCTGATTATGCTAAGTCTTGTTCTTCTAACTTGTTCTATAATTTATAGCTTTATGACTAAATTTATTGCATGAATAATAGTAACCATTGAAAGGTCTCACCTCTTTACAATCCCTTGCAATATGTCAATTCTTGTTACAGGTATAACAAGTTCGGTCTACTATCTTACGCTCATCTTTAGATGGTTTAACATTGTCTTTAGTTTGATTTCTAGTCTCCTTAGCATCTGAATTGTCTTTTGGTGCTTTCATCCTTGCTCACATGTTATCAATCTAATTTCGTGCTTCATTGAATCCAATACCACTGGTATCTCCTTTGAGCTTGCTTGCATATAACTGTGACTCTATCAAATAAGAACTAGTGTGTAATTTCTCAATGTGATTCTTTTCCTCTTTCAACTTAGATTCCAAATTTTCCTTCATGTTTCTTAGCTCCAAGATTTCCATGTTTTCTTTTCTCAATTCTTCATTCAGTTGAAGGTTCTCTTTGATGTGTTCATCATAAACTTCTTGATTGTTAGTTAGCTTTTCATCCAAATCTTCAATCTAATCTTTTAGAGATGTGTTATCCTCATTCATCTTCTTAACCATTTTTCCCAAATCATTTTTTGTACAATTTTTCAAACCTTGTCTCAGTTTCTTGATGAATACTTTTGCGCCACTGACTTTCAATTTTAGTTCTTCAAATTCTTTCTTAGATCTGTCTAGGTCTTCAAGAGCTACCATAAGATTCTTCTTCAAATTCTTTGCTTCTTCTAAACCCATTGATCTCCTCAAGTGGTTAAAATTTTCTTTAGAGGACCAGAGCTCTGATACCAATTGTTAGGAATGGGAACACTAAGAGAGGGGGGTGAATCAGTGTTCACTATATCTTAATCTTTTTACTTTACTCTTGAAACTTAACTTGATTTCTTAAGTACAGAAATAAACATCAATGTACACTAGATAAACAATCACAACACATAACACCAATATGGTTACAGGGAAACCCAAATAGGTAAAAACCCCGATGGGACTTGGTACCCACTAAGAACTGCACTAGTGTTTTATGATCCTTGTTAGAAGATCTATAATCCTGTTAGGAGTTATTCTTTATAATGGTTTTAGTACAGTGACTTGGTCAAAGGTCAGACCCTGTTAGGATTATTTTACAATAACCCTGTTAGGGGTGGGGACACACTGTCCTAGAGCTCACTGCTCAAGTGGTGAAGGCTACAACCTTCTGATCTTAGATACACACTATATCTACTGGATGAACTGATGCTATGACACTACTTGTTTGATCAGTTCCTTTTGTGTGTTGATGCTTTAGCCCATTGTAAAGCTCTAACTTATTCTATCTTCCATTCGCATGTCTCTAATCTACTTATCTCATCTCTATATCCTCATTCATACATTATTACAAAGGTGCATCTTATATTTATATGCGCTAACAAAATAATTAACTAGGCTAGCCTATAACTGATTACATACAATACTTCCAAGTGAATTGGCTAAGCATGTTTACAAACAAAGATGTTTACATGTCTACAACCTAGTTACAATAGGTGCATAGCCTTTACAAAACATTATTATAATCGCTAATCAAAATACTAATAGTCGGCTACATACTCTGTTATATTATGGCATTCACTATCTGTACCACTTCAACTATCTATATCTTCATTGTTCTATCTCATTTGATCATGCACTCTTAGACTTAGCATGAATACATACTTACCAGCTTAACTTCAAGGGTGCATACCATAACTCGATCATACACATGTGCGTTCATGCTCTGACCTTCTGGTGCTCTGCTAACTATCCAGTCTTCTACACTTAGCCATATTCTAACCTTATGATAATGTGTGCTGACTCCAAAACTCTATATGAATTTGTTACCATAATGACAACACTATATCTAGTCATATACAACAATATAGTCAACTTGCCAACAATAGAGCTTGGTCATAGGTTCGAATCCCCTCGGGTAATGCTGAGGGGGAGATTGTTGGCAAAATGGTCAGCACTCCCCTTGAGATTCGTAACATGGCTTAACTACCTCCTGTGTCTTCTATAAGTCTAGTGGCTGTATCGGGCATTAACAAGTTGATCTTTTGGTGCAATAGAAACCACTACTTGTAACAATATATACTTTGGAAAAGGTGTGCAATGAGGCCATTACCTTCACACAAAAAATGGATCCACAAGTTAGTGGAAACTATGGTGCCCTTCCCTCATTAGAAAACATAGCCATGGTTATTCCATTTACAACCAATAACTAGTCATTAGCTCATCATAATCCAAATCTTAACCTGATCCCAACTTCATATGTTTCTCTCTTGCTACTTGCCATCACATACCCAAGGTATGATTCACATAAGGAAACACTTTATGAACAAAGGGTAGTCATCCCAAATGAACTCTACAACAACTTGGTGAACAAATTAGATGCAGTGAAGAAGACATTGTCTTAGCTGGCCAGTGAATTCACAAGAATAAAACTGAACCCCTATCAAAACCAAGGGAGCTACCAACAATCGACTACTATCCCAAATCCTTATTCACAAAATCAGAACCGTAACTATAATAATTATAATAAAAACAACTACAGTAACAACTTGCAAGACAAACAATTTGGACAACAGCAAACTAATAGGCCTTGGAATACATGACCCAATAATGGGAGTCTACCTGTTAATGATGCCAATGCTTATAATTTAGTTAAGGTTAACTTTATAGAGATGACAGGTGCCAGCCTTGACCACAATGAATATAGGAATGAAGTGGACAATCATCAAAACCTAAGCTTTGGAAATTCTCTGAGGCATTTTAATGTCATGGTTTTTTACTCTTACAAACCAGGATCCAAGGAGAGTTCTAACAGCAGCATACCAGAAGAATAATTTGTATTCCCATTTCACTAACAAAGTTAGCCCAAATACTATGAATTCCATGCCTTTCAAAATAATAACCAGAACAACTACAACCTAAGAAGTAAAAGGGAGCCCTTAACTGATGGTATTCCCACTGGATTGCAACCCACCCCTCTGGATCCATGTGCTAACAATAATCCCTCACCTCCTAGGGGCCCAAGTGTTTCTATCCCAGTATCACAATATCAACCTACCATGCTCAGAAACCCAACTTGTTCTATAGAGAAATATAGTGCACTAGAAGAACTGAAATGAGTAAAAGTCAATATGTCGATGTGTGACATGTTACAAAGTTGTCCTACACAAAGGGAAGCACTTTTAAAATCACTGGATCATTCTAAGAAGGTTGCATCAAGAAACAACATGAAAAATCCCTCCTCCAATGTTAATGTAGTTGAATTCATGCTAACAATGTTCAAATAAAGAGTTGAAGTGCCTCCATTCTTGCTAAGCCTTAAAATCTTTGGAAAAAACTTGCATAATTATTTGATTGATTCGGGGACTTTGTGCAATGTCATACCTTTATCTATATGTCAAAAGTTAGGAATGAATCCTCAACCAACCAATAGGGTCATAATTCAACTAGATAAACTGAAGTCAAGGTTATTGGAGTCCTAAAGGATGCTTGCATATAGCTAACAATAGACTCAAGGATACAAGACTGCATAGATATACACATAGTGGATATCCCAGAGACATATGGCATATTTCTCAGTAGGGAATGGACTAGATCCTTGAGGGGTTGGTTTTCCACTGACTTCACATAACTATGGTTACCTTGGAAAGGATTAAACAACCAGATCAAAATTGATGCGTTACCAAAATTGAAACAAATGATTACTAAATATAACGCTCCTAACAAAGTTTAGTTCTCACGGGCCAATTTGGGGGTATATTGATTTGATAGAGTCCTAGTGTTCCATATCAAAGAAGAGAACAATTCCAATGGCAGTCCCATATAGGGACTGATACACTTAGGTGCCTATAGAGATTCTTCAGGAATTTATCACTAATGTGACAAAAATATGAAACATCTCAGGCAAGAGGTTGATCCAAACATACTAAGGCTATCAGGATATTGTTTCTTGCACCAAGAGAGTCATTCTGAGTTTGAGTGCCATGATTGCCAAATTTTCATTTCCCAAATGATGGGGCGGATATCCCAAACTATCAAACCTACTCAAGGGCCAACATCATGAAATAATGATGAACATTCCTCTCATGAAGAAGAATCTCTGATCACTGTTTAGATGGAGGAAGGAAATCCGACCCCCAAAGAGGAGAATCCTCCATAAGAAGAATGGAGTTCTTTGGATGATGGATGTTTGCCACCATTTCAAAGGACATGGAAGAAAACAAGCATAAAACAAAAGACAAAATGGGTACCCATCATAGGAAAAGAAAATTCAAATGCAATATTTGAAAAGATTCGCCCTTATGAAGATACTATATCATCAAACAATACTACTAAATCCAAGTTTGAATCCCAAATGCTAAAAATTCAGTCTGAGCCTCAACTTAAACCTTGATCCCTCAAGGGTCATCTAGTATGGAAGTTAAGGTTTGATGGTTCTATGTGCAAATAAGGGGTTGGAGTAGGAATCAAGTTGATTAATCCCTAAGATAGTTCTTAATATGCTACCTATAGGTTATAATTCTTTTTTACTAACAATTTTGTAGAATATGAGGCATTAGTACGAGGCCTTCTCATGGCACATGAAAAGAAGATCAAGGCCCTAATAATGTAAGGTGATTCTCAACTAACAATTAGAGAAATCTGTAGCTAGTACTCATGCAATGATAAGAGGTTGACTTCACACTGAAACTGTGTTTGGGATCTAATTGAGGATTTTGAAGAATTCAACTTTAAAAACATCTCAAGAAGGAAGAATGCAGTTGTTGATGTGTTAGCAGTATCAGCAAGCTCCTTACAACCATTGAAAGGATCAAAGTTATAAAAAAATTCAGTTGACCTCATCATCTCTCCAGTTGTTCCCAATAATATCACCAATTTTTAAGTATTCTAGGATGATCAACAGATACTTGAGTTCATCAGAAGTGTTGGTGTCTTTGTAAAACAAGCTATTGATGAAGAAATTAAAGAAATGGAGGAACCTAATAACCTTAGTATTCTAAACTTAAAAACTAACTCCATTCCAAAAGGGATGGTAGCATTAGAGAGGATTTTTGACAAAGATGATTGTGCTCAGAAAAAAGAGGAAAGCTCCAGTCATGGGTGGTGATGATTGTGAAGTATATAATTTGTGTACCTAACATGAACTAAGGGAGGTCTATATTGGGAAGATTGGTACAGTTGAAGATAAATGATAGATGGTATAATTTCATAAAGAATAAAAAGATATTATAGCATGGAGCTATGAGGATCTAAAGACTTGTGACCCCTCTATCATTGTACATAATATACTACTAAGATTCGATGCTAAACCTTTCCACCAAAGGTAGATACAATTTGATCCAGTAATTGAGCCTATGATATAGAAAGAGGTATAGAAATTGCTTGACACAAGGACCATTTTTCTCATCTGACATTCAACTTGGGTTGCAAACTTGGTTCCCATAAGAAAGAATAATGGAGAAGTCCGGCTATGTGTAGGCTTTCACAATCTTAATAGATCCTCTCAGAAGGAAAATTATCCACTATCATCCCTTGATGAAGTGTTAGAAATGGTGAATGGGTAAAAAATGATCTCTTTTCTTGATGGTTATTCTAGATACAATGAGGTTATGGTGAAAGAAGAAGACCAGTTCAAGATGACATTCACTACCAAATGGGGGACTTTTTCTTACTGCCGCATGTCATTCAAGTTAATCAACGCTAAGGCTACTTTTCAATGTGTGATGGATGAGGTATTTAAATGCCTCATGAACAAGTGCATTTTTATATACATGTACAACCTCACCATATTTTTAATGAACCAAGATTATCATATTGATGATTTACGCAAAGTTTTGAATAGATGTCAAAGTTATGGAATTTCTCTTAACCCTAAAAAATGTGTCTTTGAGGTAACCCAAGTAAAGTTGTTGGGAAACATCATATCAGACACTGAGATCTCTATAAATCTCAAAAGGGTCGAAGCCATTCTCAAACTGGTCTTGCACAACAATAGGAAGGAATTGAAGTCTTTCTTCAAGAAGATTAATTTTGTCAGTAAATTCATTAGTGGGTTTGCCAAAATACTACACTCATTAAATGACATGCTAAAAAAGGATGCCAATATGTAATGGAGTGCCTTAGTCAAGGAATCATTCAAAGAGATTAATACCTCCATTGTTACTGCTCCAGTTCTGGTTAGTCTGAATTACACTTTACCTTGTAAGGTTTACTCTTTCATCTTAGAACACTCATGTGCATGAATCCTTACTCAAAAGAGGGATGGCAAAGATGAGAGACCGATAGCCTTCATGATTTTTCCTATAAAAAATGTTGAGCTTAAATATCCTAATTTAGATAAACAGTCTTTCACACTGCTAAAATTCATCAAGAAGTTCAAACATTACATTATACAGAGAAAAGTTATTGTCATTGTTCTTGATCCTTTCATCAAATCCTTGCTGATGAAAAATGAACTAGGAAAAAAAGAGGAAAATAGATGGGTATAGTGTAATAATTTGACTTTTAAATTCAACCTATGAAGCTAGTAAGGGGCCAAGGCCTCACAAAAATGATAGTCAAGACATAGCAAGGGTTGGTGTGTCAAGTATACATTGATGAAAGGATTATTACTAATGTTTTATATTAGGATATAGTTTATTACTTGCTTCAAAACTTATGTCACGAAGGACTAAATGGTTCCCAAAGAAGAGCCTTAAAGATTAAGAGTAGCTCTTACATGTTGAAAAATGGGAATCTCTATAAACACAATTATGAAGGGCTCTACTTAAGATGTCTAGATAAGATGGAGGCCAACGAAGTCCTTACTGAGTTTTATGATAAATATGGCACTAGCCATGGGTCAACTAAGGCCATTGCACATCAAATATTGAGATCTAGATACTATTGGCCTATCATATTCAAAGATAAAAAATAGACACGTGCATTCTTGTCACATTTGTCAAACCAGTGCTACCCGTGAAAGACATCTCGCTATGCCTCTGCAACCAATCTATGAGGTACACCCATTTTTCTAATGGGGATTGGATTTTGTAGGGATGATTAACCATCCTTACTTAGTAGGACACATGTACATTTTGATAGCAACAAACTACTACAAATGATGGATAGAGGCCCAAGTTCTAAAAAATTGCACCACTAAAGTAATAACCAAGTTTTTGGAGGACTATATCATAGCATGGTTTGGCATGCCTTTCTTTCTAGTATGTGATAATGCACCTCTTTTTCATTTGCATCCCTCACACAGTGGACCTTTGAAAATTAGGTAATCATCAAGTTCTCCTCTAATTACTATCCGCAAGGAAATGAAGTTGTAGAGTCAATGAATAAAAATTTAACAATGGTAATCAAACATCTTTTAGATGACAATCCTTTAGATTGGCATACACAGTAAAAATACGCCTTGTGGACTGATCAAGTGAGAATAAATAATGTTAGGAACTTCCCCCTACCATTTGGTCTATGGACTGCAACCCATTTTTCCTATGAAACTGAAGATACCAATTTTGAGATTCATGGACCAATACATCAAAGGTGAGGATAGGGTGCAGGTTCAACTCATGAATCTTTTGGACCTAGAAGAAGAAAAAAAACACGGCCTTAGAACATGTATCTAAACATCAAGCTATTGTCAAGGTTATTTTGACAAGAGAGCAACTATAAAGGCCTTTAGGATTTCTGACTTAGTCCTAATGTGGGACAAAGTGAGAGAGAAATCGGGCAACCACACCAAATTTCAATAAATATGGGTTGGCCCATTTCAAATAGCATAAATCCTAGGAGAAAACACTTTCAAGATTAGTTCTCTAGAAGGGGAAATAGTTATGTTTCCCATCAATTTCTAGTTTCTCAAGCAGTATTTTGGATCCTGAAGGAAATATTCCACCCCTGTATTATACTTAGTTTAGGTCTTTTATTTTTCTTCCTTTTTTTTGGGTCATGTGTTAGTTTTGTTTTGTCGAGAGGCTGCTTTACAACAAGTGTCCCACACCAAGTGGTTCTTAATAAAAGGGTAGAGGTATTTCTTAGTCAATTCTTTCGATTGGATTTTGTCTTGCAAGAAACTATGTACATTATTCAAAAATTGAGGGATCTTTCATTAGCAATCAAGCTAATTTTCAGAGCTGGTCATCCTCAACACAAACATACTTTAAAATGATTCTAAGATTGTGGTTTCTTGGATTAAAATATTAGCTAGAATTTACTGGAACCCATAATTATAGAAGACGTCAAAATTTAGAACCCTTCTCCATCTAAGTCCTGACTAAAAGTAAATAGAGAAAAGTCAAAAAGGAGGAACACAAAAGACAATATCAACAAAAAAAATTACAAAATAAGAAATCCAATGCTTGGGTGGCACAACCTAATCACCTCTCAAGTTATAATAAAAAAAATCATTCATTCGATCAAGAGTCTGAATACTAACGTAGCATAGCCTGGATGCTGCTCTAAGCATATCACATACATGCCAAAATAAAATAGTTTAGAGAAGATACATATGTAGATAATGTTGAGTCAAAAGAGCCCTCCAAAAAGTTGTTAACTTAAAAATCTCATTAGGAGGAAAAGGGTGACTTTAGCAACCTCTACTGAGGCTATCAACACCTGACTAGTAGTAGAGAAAGGTTATATTGAGTTTGGACAATTCATTTTCTATGGGTAAAGGTTAATTCTAGCTAATTTTGAATCCAATAAATCTTCAATAAGGTGTCAAAAAAATTAAAACATGCATACACACACTAGAAGTGATGGCAAAGATTTTAATTTTTGAAGTGTTAATGAGAGGGTTTCCAATACAAAGGCCAGTTGTGTTTGGTTTATTGCAAGACAAAATCCTTTCAAAATTTTATTGATGAAGAAATGCTTTGGTCATTCCTTACTTTTTGTCAGGGCTACTTGTTGTGGTTCAACAACCACACACCCTCATTTTGTTGTTTGGCTAGAGCCCCCCCCCCCCCCCTTATTTCTTTTTCTTTCTCCTTCGTTCATTTGTACCCCTTGAGGCCCTTTTTCCTTTTCTTGTCTCCCTGTTTATTTATTTCCCTTGCAAAAACCTTTCTTCAAAGAAAGGAATTCCCAATTTTTGTATTTTCACACTTTTGCACTTTCGGGTTTCCTTAACCTCTAAGAGTGTGAAAACTTGAAACCTTACACAACAAATCTTCTTTTCCTTTTCGACATTTTGACTTACAAGATTTTGGACCTCTGAAACTCAAAAATCTTGGATCCCAGGAGAAAAGGGGGTCAAAATTCAACACTTTTAGGTTGTCAGAGGTGATGAGTCCAATTATTGCCTCAATTTTGTTATAATATTCATATCTTGTTGATACTTTGACAAACATTTTCTAAGACATTTATGACTTATACTTATGTGGTGTTATGAAGTACAACTAAAAGCCATTAAATCTATGGGTAGCTTGAGTGATATGTTTTGCTGACTATTATAAATATAATGCAGTACTTCATATAATTATTTCAAGTTGTGTTCTAACATTTAAGTAGGAGTTGAAAATGTTGACTTGCATATGTGTACCGAATGTTACTAACCTTTCAGGTAAACACAGAGTAGTGTGAAGAGTGGCACAACTGCATTAAGGAAGGAGCATTAGAAGACTAACCATGGTGAGAGAATCTAGCATGGTTCTGATGGATATGTCACACTTTGAAGGAGCTGCTATTGTAGAGAATATAGGAAATCTATCCTGCTATATTTCCTCAGAACTGTTATTCTATTGTCAGCAGTAATTGTATTATGTTGTGGTTGTTTTATCTCCTCCATATTTGGCGAGGTTTAATGAGACTTTTCTATTATGTTTTCAATAAGCGTCAATCCTTGATATAAAGGGATTTTGACTGATTTAGTAGGTACTGAGAAAAGATAGAATTATGTATTCCATATAGTGGAAGTTGCTCTATTTTGTTCTTCATGAGTTATTCAACTGTTATGTAACCAGTTAAGAAAGATTTAATGAAAGAGTGATTTGGACTATTTCTTGTGTTGAGTAGTTATCAGAAGCCAACCAAGGGGGCCCACTTGGGAGGTGGATTAGATTAAGTTAGAATAGATTTGCTTCATGTACTTTTCCTATTTTCAAATAGAGTTACTATTTTACTCCTGTAGCATTGTCACTATGGTTGTTCCTACAACATTTGCACAAATGGGTGTAGTGAATGTTTTCAGTTGTTAGATAGGCTTAGATTCATTTCATAAGTTTTCTGTAGCAATTACATTTAATAGTCAAGTGTGTTTACTTTCCTGCAGTAGTAGCACAGATTCCTTTTATGCATTTTATCTTCTTACAGCATAGGTGTTAAGACTCTTAGAGGAACTTAGTGCACAAACTGTGTTGTCCCATTTCAAGTCTACATCCCTGGGTTGACAATCTAAATGCATTTCATGGTGGGGAAAATAATCTTTAGTATGAGTATATCAATCCTAAGAGAGACAATGGCATGATTATTATTACCTATTATGAGACTGTTCATTTTTGTCATCATTTTCGAGGATGGTGTCAAACTAGGAACCTTAATGAGTCATTTATTTTTTAGATTAGTTTCCTATTTTTAGTTAATACCAAGAAGTTGTGAGCTTGCTTCACAATTCATCAACTTACTTGCATGCATCGAATAAGGTGAGATGTTCATGGCATATTTCTTCCAAAAGAACTTGTTAAACTAAAAGAAGAGTTTGAAGAACTTGAGTTACCATTTCTTGATGCCAGTCTTGAGTTTGTTGCATCATCTTCAATAAAAGAAGAAGAAAACCAAGAAGTATTTGACCTCCATCCTTTTGTTGAAATATTAGCCAGTTTCCATAACAATCCCAATCCAGGACCACCTGTTGCTCAGAGCCTTCTAGTCAATAATACTTTCCAACCACAGTTTCAGTATCCAATAGCTCTAGTAATGGTAGCTCCCACATTTCCATTTCCCATTCCAAGTCTTATTAACAATCCTAACCTCAAGAACATACCTGCTTCAGCACTTCCAAAGTTCTATGGCCTTATTACGAAGGATCCTGACACCTTTTTGTTCAAGTTTGACATATTGTGTCAAAGTTTTGACTATAATACTAACAGTCATAAGTTTAAGTTATTCCCAGCAACACTGAAGGAGTCAGCTCTTAGATGGTTCGTGGGCTTAGGAGTGAATGCAGTAGCTAATTGGGATGGAATGAGAGATTTGTTTCTAAGAAAGTATAAGGAATACTACAAGGGAAGTGATTCAAAAGGAGATGACATCTTTTGTATGTCACAAAGGGAAGATGAGTCATTAGAAGACTACATATCACACTTCTTATTTATCTTACAAAAGAACCCTCAACATGCATTGCAGGAGGATTCACAAAAGATTATTTTTCTAAGAGGATTGAATGAAAACTATCTTGAAGCTCTAGACCTCATGGCTAGAGGTGATATATCTTAGTCTTCCTGGGATGACCTTCAGAAGATTTGTCTAAACTATTCTAGAGCAGTGGTCAAGAAAGGAAGGGGATTTCGCTCAACCCTAGCCAAAGGAAGTGGCTCTAGTATTTCAAAGATGGAGATTTCAAACCTATTATTAGACTCCAAGCAAGACATCATCAATGATGTTGCTACACACCTAGACACGATGACCACCAAGAAGAAACATGCAGAAGTAGATGCACAGCTGGTTGAATACTGCCCTCATTGCCACAAACAAAAGAAGGATTGTAAGTGCAAATTAGTCACAAACCTCGAGAACCAACAACTTCCAACTGAATACTTCAAGATAGAAGGAGAGGATGAGAAAGTATTCTTTGTTTCTCAGCGTAGGCCATGGGCCACGAGACAAGGTATGCCTCAAGACCCATTACAAAATTTAAGTCCTTATAATAGTCAGTGGAAAAATTGGAATGTCCAAAATCCTCCACAATATAATCAACCCACTTGGAATAATGCTTGGCCAAATAATCAACAGAACCAATGGTGTCCTCCACAACAACCTCAATAGCCATAGTTTGCAAACCAATGGCAACAACCCCAAGGAAATTAGCAGCCCACTAACCAATGGAGAGGACCTCAGTAATGGCCTAATCCAAATCCTAGATAACCACCTCTACCACCTACAACAAATATACATGTCACATCAATGTTGTACTTAGGTTGTGTTCCATTAATTCTTTTAATCCTACACACATTTATTGTACTTTCAAATTCTCATCTCCTGAGCTTGACATGATTTTAAAAGGATCATAATTAAATTGTGAGGTAACTCGCACTTAAGGTATTGATGTCCTTTGGTATTGATGTCCTCTAAAATTAGTGACATTATTATTGATCATGTTAACTGCAATAGAGGTAATGTATGCAAAAATATCAAGATTTTCAAGAATAGCAATTGGGATTTCAAGAAGAAGGAATTTGCAGAGAGACTGAAAGCTTAGCAGTGGATTGGAGAGCTTAAAAATTGAAGATTGGGCATTATTAAGATGAGCGGACAATTACAAAGACATGAACCAGTCATCCATGGTATTTTGCTAGCAGATGTTGAAGCAGTCTGCAGGTTCAATGCATGCGGCTGGTTTGGCTATTTTCTTCAGCTGATAGAGTTTAATGAGGAGGTTGCAATAGAATTCATGAGCACTTTTGAAGAGGGACAAGAAACTTTGTGGGGTTTGACAGTTGTTGCTATTGAAGAGAGAATTGTAGAAGGTACAAGGTTACCAATTGTAGGAGAACATTGTCCAAATGAGCATGACACCAGGTCATCTCACGCTCAATTCTCTAGGCCTGGTGATCCATCACTTGAAATTACTAAGTAGGGGTTCATGAGATTGTCTCTTCCACAACCATTCCCAGCACTGGCTATGCACATTATCAGGTATTTAACTCGTGAAGGAAGATTTTTGAACCTGCATGCCCATCATTCCAAGTTGCTTAGTTGTATCAGGCATAATCTTCAGGTTAATATTCCCAATTTTCTTTATAATATGTTATGCATTAGTGCTAAAGAAATGCAAAAGGGTAATGCAAATTCCATAAGACACCATGCCCTAATCAAGCTTTTGGTTGAAAATTCTCTTAGGGATGTTTCTCCCAAGTCATGCAAAGAATTTGTCCAATTTAAAACTCTGTAACCCCAAGTAAATCATGTGGCCCAACCTTTAGAAGATGCGGTAGAATCTTTTGGCCCTACTAAGGAAATAGTTGTGAAAGAAAAAGAACTAGAATTACCCCCAGAAAATCAATCTCTTGAACCTACTCTAGAGAGTAATGTACCCACTTCTTCCTCAAGAAAAGGAAAGCAGAAAGTTCGAAAAGAAATCCCTAACTTGGAGAATTTTCAAACCCTGCAATTCAAGTAAATAAAAGAAAATGGTCGAGTCTTGCAGTATCTATTCCTATAGCATCTACTCCTATAGCACATAAACCAAAAAGGTCTCACCAACCTAAAACTACAGTGGTTGAGGAAGCACCTGTGCGTAGAAGCCCTCATATGTGAGGACAAGTTTCTCCACCTTCTCCTCAAAACCCAAATGTTTTGGTACCAAAACCTGCTACAAAACCCTCTGTTGAATGTATTCTTGATGACTCCCCTATGTAGGTAGAACTCCAACAAATGGAGAAATCTCATAATGAGCAAGAAGCTAGTAGTAGCATGCCACAGAATGATTAGGGAATGCCTAAACCGAACCCTAATGTAATGCAAGAGAGCATTCCTATGAATATTCAATCTACTCCTCCTTAGCATCTTTTGTATTCTAATGTATCCGTTATACTCTACCAATCAATGTGGTTCATTGACTTCTTTCAACAGACTTCCAAAGAGAAGAAAAAGAAAGCTCAGATGCAAGAGTTCCCTTTGTTAACAATTCAATTTGTCCTCTTTCATCTATACAACCATTTTATCTTTCAGAAGACATGGTGGAAGTAGGAAAGAAATCAAATGCACAGGGAGATGTTTGAAAAGGATGAGGAAATTGAATCTCTCAAAGAGCAGCTAAAGAAACAAAAATAGCAAATGGACAAGGCCCTAAAACTAGCTGACCAAGTCATTGCTTGTAGACCGCCACCTAGGGTATATGCTATTTGCCTAAAGGAGTAATTTCTTTTGTTCCAACTTATGATGAAAATCAAGGATATTGATTGTGAATTCAATTCAGCTCAAGAATTCTATGGTTTGTATCAAACTCTACCATCATGGCAACAAAATTTGTTATGTGAGTTCTATTTGTACAATTTTATTATCCCACATGAAACAGAGTGGAATCCTCTGCTCTATATAGGGAACATTCACTTAAGGGCCCTGATGTCATGGATGCATAATGAATCAAACTATGACAGGCAGTTGAACAATTATAGGAATTTAGAAAAATCTGAACCTTTTCCATTAAGGGCTAAGTCACATAAGTCTGATGTTCTTTTGAGGGATTGGCTTAATTTGACTTATGGGAGACCAAATCCTAAATTCAGAGAGCAAGTCTTTGCATTGAGAGATAAGGTTTATAGGGATTATCATACATTGCCTAATTTTATAGCCCAAAGAGCTCTTTCAGGGATCAGAAGTCATTGGAACAGATTGCCAGAGGCCTTAGAAAGGAAGAACCACACAGTCCCATTAACTTTGAAGTAGTTGTCCACAGAGTGACTAAATACATGCAATTGGGGTGACAGTCTAGAAGGGAATAATGGATGCCCTTATCCTTCCAACCACCTACACTCTTTTGGCCCCTATATGACATCAATGCTTCTAGATTGGATCGGTTAGTTGGAAAGGGAAGATGACTATTGGAGATTTTAGAACGATAGCCAGGAAATACAATGCTTGAGGACAAGCATTTTTTTAGTAGAGGGAAGATGATGAGTCCAATTATTACCTCAATTTTGTTATAATCTTCATATCTTACTGATACTTTGACAAACATTTTCCAAGATATTTATGACTTATACTTATGTGAACTTATGCTAAGTACAACTAAAAGTTGTAAAATCTATGGGTAGCTTGAGTGATATGTTTTGCTGACTATTATAAATATAATGTAGTACTTCATATAATTATTTCAAGTTATGTTCTAACATTTAAGTAGGAATTGAAAATGTTGACTTGCATATGTGTACCGAATGTTACTAACCTTTCAGGTAAACACAGAGTAGTGTGAAGAGTGGCACAACTTCATTAAGGAAGGAACGTTAGAAGACCAACCATGGCAGGAGAATCCAACATGATTTTGATGGATATGTCACTTTGAAGGAGTTGTTGTTGTAGAGAATATAGGAAATTTGTCCTATTATATTTCTTCAGAACTGTTATTATGTTGTCAGCAATAATTGTATTATGTCGTGGTTGTTTTATCTCCTTCATATTTGGTGAGGTTTAATGAGACTTTTCTATTATGTTTTAAATAATCATCAATCCTTGATATAAAGGGATTTTGACTAATTTAGTAGGTAATGAGAAAAGATAGAATTATGTATTCTGTATAGTGGAAGTTGCTATGTTTTGTTCTTCATGAGTTATTCAACTGTTATGTAACCAATTAAGAAAGATTTAATGGAAGAGTGATTTGGATTATTTCTTGTGTTGAGTAGTTATCAAAAGCCAACCAAGGGGGCCCAATTGGGAGGTGGATTAGATTAAGTGAGAATAAATTTGCTTCATGTACTTTTCCTATTTTCAAATAGAGTTATTGTTTTACTCCTGCAACATTGTCACTATGATTGTTCTTGCAACATTTGTAGAAATGGGTGTAGTGAATGTTTTGAGTTGTTAGACAGGCTTAGATTCATTTCATAATTTTTCTATAGCAATTCTATTTAATAGTCAAGTGTGTTTACTTTCCTGCAGCAGTAGTATAAATTCATTTTATGCATTTTATCTTCTTGCAGCATAGGTGTTAAGACTCTTAGAGGAACTTAGTGCACAAACTGTGATGTCCCATTTCAAGTCTACGTCCCTAGGTTGACAATCTAAATGCATTTCATGGTGGGGAAATTAACCTTTAGTATGAGTATATCAATCCTAAGAGAGACAATGGCATGATTATTGTTACCTATTTTGAGATTGTTCAAGAGGTCTAATGTCTTTCAGATCTTTGAAACCCAAAACCTTCAAAACCCTGAACCTCTAATGGTGTGGGAACATGGCTAGCATCATCTTCACTAAGGGTCTATATATTGTGCTTGAATCAGGTTTTTTGTCATTTACATATTCTATTTCCCTACGGTTGTGAAGTGATTTCGAGCATGACCTTCCAGACTTCCTCGATCTTCTTTCGCATTCATATTTTCAGCTCTTTTATGGGCATCCCTACCTATTGTCACCTTTGAGGTAAGTTTTTGTGGTGTTTTGTTTCAATCTTAGCTTAGGGTTTTGTTGTTTTTGGTCTTCCCTTTGCTGATCTTAGTTCATGGTTTGGTCTTCAGTCATTTTAGGGTTAGATTCATTTCCTTTTGGTAATCATTACTGCTCTACCCTTATCTTGGGCATTTAAGTTATCTTTCAGAGTGTTAGGGAGGGCTCATGTTTGGGCTCATTGTAAATCTTGTGAGTTTTAGAGCACAAGTAGGGTTTTCCCTCAATTTTCATTGTGTCATCCTGTGTTTTGGGGCTTCGACCTCCATAGTTTCCAAAATTTCCCAAGGTTTACCCTTTTTTTGTTGTTTCCTTTCGCACCTTTAGTGTTTTGGACCCTAAAAGACCAAGTGAACATCTGACATCTTTAACCCCAAAACTTGGTTTCCATCCCCAAATCATACAACTTTTCAAAGTTTCATAACTTCGATGTCTGATACTTGGACTTTCATTTTTGGTGTTTTGGAGTTGTGGACCTCGACGACATCATACAATCACATACCTCTAAAATGTTGAAACATTGTAACTCCAAAGTTCTTTTCAAGAAACATGTATGTTCTCATCTTCACCCTTTCATCTTGTGAGAGGTTGATGTTTCCTTCAAAGTCTAAACCTCCAAAACCCTGAAATTTGACTTTCAAAGATTTTTAGTGACTTTTAGATTTAGAGTTTGTTTTATCTGGGGTTTTTAGTCATTTATTGTTTAACTTGGATACTTTTTACTGTGGCCTTTCCTTATTAGTGTCTTTTTTCTTTTCATAATGTTAGAGAAGATAACATTACCAACCATGAAGTTCCAATTCAAGGGATACCATGCTCTTTCCAAGGTGGGGAATCTCCATAGTGAAATTACAAACACTGACATCAAAAATGTCAATTGGAATGAGTTTCTAGTAAGGTGCACCCAACCAAAAGGTAGATCTATAGATTGTACTTCCTTGGTCTACTCCAACTAGTCAATGTAGCAACACACCCGGTATCCATCCTCCTTGAATTTAATCATAACCCTTGCACAACACTACATGCCAGATGAAAGATTAGTAAAGAATACAATGGGTGAAGTGGTGTTGGACCTAAGACCATACAATATTGAAGATGTTTTCCATCTTCCTAAATGAGTAGATAGATTTTACTCCTCCATTGATAAGGGCATGCAATTCTTTAACAAAGAAACTCAATTATCTTATGAGATTGTCAACCGAGATTACCTAGTGCAATCTCTTCCTAATAATAAACTTGACAAGATAGACATGAGAAGGGTATATCTAAAGGATGACATTCAAGTTGTGTTACAATGATAAACAGACTATATGGTCTACCCAAGTCTATCCAGCTTGATTCCAAGATGATCCTACTAATAGAGAACATAAAAGTAAGGAGGGAAAGGTTCAGCTACTATCCTTAGTGATAATCTGGATAGGCAGTTGACTACAATGAAGAATGATCCCCATTTTTACGTGACTTCATATGTTGTGTATCTACTTGCTCACAGAGAATTTTATCCAGGCTTGGTTAAGGTAGGAGCTATGGGTCAACCCAATGCTTGTCCTTTCACCGTATACCCACAGCTCATAAGGTAGGAGCACCTGGGAGAAGACAACTTAGAATACAAGATTGTCAATGATGCATTTGTCTTTGCAATCATCTACTCCATTGAGGGTGATTATGCAAAGATAATCTCAGAGGAAGCAGTTGCTAAAGCTAAGGCCCTGAGGACATACTACATTCAATTCAGGACCTTCACCTATATAAGGTTAGAAGGAAGTACCTTGACCCCAAAGAAGCTGCCAATATATCCATCGGCCTAGATAATCTTGCTAGAAATGTCTTGGTAGCTCTTGGATGCTTATGATCATATCAAACATAAGAAGAAGCATTGCTAGGATTTTCCCATTTCCATCAGTCCACACTCTCTCCAAGATATGAAAGTATGTAAATCCCTAGCATATGAGTGGGGTGACTTCCCATTGTAACATTTCAACTTAATTAGGATAAGATTTGACCCCATAGGCACTTACAGTCATATTATAGGAAGGCATTACATCCATGAGCCGCACTTTGAAGATCATTGGATGAATTGAACAGATGACTACAAGGTCAAGATCTGTGACTATTGTCAGATGAATCTAAAGCTGGCAAAAGATTCCCTACTCCTCTGCATTCCACCTAAAATATGGGATGCAAATTCTAAGGATGTTTTAGACTCATTATACAATCAAGACAAAATCTACACAAGGGCCATATTTAATGCTGAAGTGGACAAATAAGAGAATGATGATATAGACTTCAAGGCTCGACATGTTATCAAAACCACAAAAGCCTAGATCAACATACTATTCAAAATGGATCTTATGCCAATAAAGCAATAACCGACCCCACCTTCTAAAGAGAAGAAGAAAAGGGGAAAAAGGGTTTTGATGCCTCAATTTAAGTGAGTTGCTCCTCAAAGGCCGGAGATAATTTATAGGCAGGAGAGACCAATAGTTTATGGGTCAAATCCAAAGACAAAACTAGTTAAGACCTAGATGACATGGAGTATTTCTCCACCTAATGCTACATCCTCTGGTTGTCAAGAACAAGCCTCTGTTCCACAAAGGTCACCAAGAATAAAGGTCATGGAGCCCAAGGGCATCAGGATGGAAAAGGGGAAAGTTTATAAAAGAAAAAGGGCATCTACCTCCCCTTATTTGGAGGTTGTACCAAAAGAAGAGGTAAAAGATCTTGAAGAAGACGAGGTACCCCTAGCTTAGAGGACTCAATCAAAGATAGTTTCCAAGAAAAGGAGAGCTCAAGAGGGGGATGTTCAAATTAATATCTATAAGGAAACTCAGGTGTGGAAACAGCTTCCTACGCTAATCTCTATAGGAGAGTATTGTGCAAATTCTTATAAATCCTTACAATTTCAAATTCGTTAACTACTTTAACAAAGATATTGCAACCACATACCATACATATAGAAAAATAGAGAATGACACAATGATATACCCTGGGGAAACCTTTCGGTAAAAAACCCCAGCACTCCAAAAATTGCACAATGTATTATCTTCAACACAAAGATTACAATACACTTGCAATGGAAGTTCTTTTAGGAAATGAGAGACAAAGCCAACAAGACTTAAATTTCTGTTATATCTCTCCCATAGGAGTAGCATCATATATATAGACTCCTCTGGACCCAAAAATAGGCACAACCACCAAGACCCATGCACAAAGCCACATGTACATAGTTGTTACATGCAATCCCAAGAATAGGCGTCCATCCCTAGAATAGACTATGACAGCTTGTCATAGAATCCGCCAAAAATAACGGTCACAAGAGAAGTGTAAGAGAATCTGTCATACCAACCTATTTTTGGCATATTCTCTTACACACACCAACCACTTCTTCTTGGGCACCCAAATAGGCCCAAGTCATAAGATGCTCTTACACCTGTCATAGCACATTCCTTAAATAGTTCTTACGCATCATAGGAATCCGTCATGACCGTTTCAGTCATGATCTCCTTATGCACAAGATGCCGACACATCAAGTGGAGTGACACATCAACATGCCAACTAGACATGTACACTCACACTTAATTACATTATTTGCAAAAAATACATTTACAAAACAAATAATAAGAATAGGAATTATCCAAGGTTGAGACACCTTATTCCTAACATTCTCCCACTTGTCAAACACCTTGTAAGAGCAACAGGAACATAACAGGAATTTTAACCGCTATAGGCCAAAAGGCCCATAGACTCTGAACACCATCTAAACTTCTCAGTGTCCACTAGTTTCATTAATGCATCTGCAACATTCTTCATAGTATCTACCTTCTCCAAATTTACCTTTCCATCTTCCACCATATCTCTCACAAAGTGAAACTGCACATCAATGTGCTTCATTCTGGCATGGAAAGTTGGATTCTTTGCAAGGCAAATAGCACTCTGACTGTCACACCAAATAGTCATCTATTCTACATCAACACCAACATAAAAACATAATTTTCTAAGCCAAATGGCTTCTTTACAAGCATGAGTAGCAGCCATGTACTCAGCTTTTGTAGTGGACAAAGCAACCACAGGTTGTCGCTTACTCATCCAACTGATGGCACCACCAAACATAGTGAACACATAAGCACTGGTGGATCTCCTGCTGTCAATATCACCTGCCCAATCTGAATCCACAAACCCACGAATACAAACTGAATGCAAAGATCCAGAAGAGTTACCATAATAACATATGGAGTAATCTGATGTACCCCTCAAATATCTGAATACTCACTTAACTACATCCCAATGTACCCGTCCAGGATTAGCCATAAACTGACTCAGGACTCCCACTGCTTGGGCAATGTTTGGTCTAGTACAGACCATAGCATACATAAGACTACCAACTGCACTAGCATAAGGTACTCTACTCATGTCCTCCACCTCACTAGGAGATTTTGGAAAATCATCTATAGATAACTTTGTTCCCACAGAAATAGGAACACATAGTGGTCTACAATCTGCCATGCTGAACCTGTCCAACACAGACTTCACATACTTACTCTGACTCAACCAAAGTTTTCTGTTAGACTTGTCTCTACTGATTTCCATACCCAAGATGTACCTAGCTACCCCAAGATCTTTCATCTCAAACTATGCTGACAACTGATATTTAAAATCAGAAATCATACCCTTACCCTTCCCAAATAGCAACATATCATCAACATATAATGCAACAATAAGAAGGCGATCATTTTCAACTCTGAAATAAACACAATGATCTAATTTTGATCTTACAAATCCAATTGACAACACGAAGGCATCAAACTTAAGGTACCACATTCTAGGAGATTGCTTCAAACCATATAGAGATTTCTTTAATCTGTAAACTAAGGATTCTTTACCTTTAACAATGTAGTGCTCAGGCTATGACATATAAATCTCTTCCTCCAAATCACCATGAAGGAAAGTTGTCTTCACATCCATCTGTTCTATCTCTAAATCATATGATACAGCAAGAGATAATAGAAATCTAATGGATGTCAACTTTGCAACAGGAGAGAATATTTCACCATAATCTATTCCCTCTACCTGTGAATACCCCTTTGCAACCAATCTAGCTTTATACCTTTCAACACTGCCATCTGCACAGAATTTCTTCTTGAACACCCATTTACAGCCAAGAGATTTTCTCCCTTTAGGCAAAGGTACAAGGTCCCAAGTTTTGTTTTTCTCCAATGAAGCCATCTCATCATCCATAGCCTCAATCCAGGAACCTGCATCTTCCATGCCCAAAGCCTCTTTCTCAGATCTAGGCTCATCAGTGTTAGTAATCAAAGCAAAGGCACAATTGGAATCTAACATAGAATAACCAAACCTTTCTGGTTGCTTTCTTTCTCTTGTGGATCTCCTCAAGGGGTGTGGTTAAGGTTGTTCTTCCTCTTCTTCTGAACTATCAGAGCTACTAGAGCTCTCCTCATCATTAGGCCCAACATGGTCTCTTTGTTTAGTCTTCTTAGGGGTAGGAGGCAACTGAACAACATCTTTTTCCTTTTCTTTTTCATCTAGTTGTAGCACAATAGGAGAAGATGTTAGCTCTCTGAAAATAACATTTCTACTATACAACACCTTACTAGTCACGGGATCCCAAAGCTTGTATCCTTTCACACCAGCACTATATCCGATGAAAATACATTTAACAGCTTTGTTTTCCAACTTAGATCTTTTCTCCTTTGGAACATGTGCATAAGCTTCACAACCAAAAACACGAAGATTTCTAATTGAAGGCTTCTTACCAGACCACACCTCCATGGGTGTCTTACCAACAAGGGCTGATGTAGGAGATCTGTTAACCAGATAGCAAGCAGTGGCCACAACTTCGGCCCAAAACCTTTGTTCTAAACCAGCTCCACTAAGCATACTCCTAGCCTTCTCCATCAGTGTCCTGTTCATTCTCTCTGCAACTCCATTTTTTTGTGGGGTATAAGGAGTTGTCTTATGCCTCTCGATACCTTGTTCTTTATAGAACTGTTCAAACTCTGCTAAGCAAAACTCACCACCATTGTCAGTTCTCACACACTTAATCTTCTTACTAGTCTGATTCTCTACAAGAGCTTTAAATTCCTTGAACCAACTAAAGACTTGTGTCTTACTTTTAAGGAAATAAATCCACGTCCTTCTACTGTAATCATCTATGAAAGATACAAAAAATACAGACTTGGAGATTGAAGGAACTTTTACAGGACCAAATACATCAGAATGAATAAGATCCAAAACATCAGAAGATTTGTGAGAACTAGAGTAAAACTGAACATGATTTTGTTTACCATAGACACAGTGTTTGTAGAAGTTGAACTCGAGATTGCAATCATTTAACCCCTCAATGAGATTTTTATTTTTCAGGGTTCTAAGACCCTTTTCACCAATGTGGCCAAATCTCATATGCCACAACATTGTCTTTTCTGTAGGAAGCTTACCTTCCAAAGTATTTGCACTACCATCGGAACCAATAGCCACAGACTTCTTCACTGCTTGTTCAGATGGTGAGGATGAAGAACTATTACATAGAGGAATACATGCATCTAGCTAAAATAAGGTACCTCTCCTAGTACCCCTTGCAAGCACTATCGATCCTCTCATCATCTTGCATCCTTCTTTCGAAAAAACAACTTGCACACCTACATCATTCAACATACTTACAGATAATAGGTTTCGTGCCAAACCCAAAATGTGTATAACTCCATTGATTCCCTTTACTCATCCATCAGGAAATTTGATAGTGACCCTTCCGCATCCAACTATTTTTAGGTGAGAATCATCACCCAAGTACACCTTTCCACCATCGAACTCTTCATATTTTGAGAACCAGTTTCGATGAGAGGTCATGTGAAAAGATGCGCCCAATTCAACCAACCACACATCATCAAATGCATGGGCTACCAAAGCTGTGATGAATGCATCGCCATCTTCTTGAGATCTTTCTGAAGTTGAATCGGAACCTTTCTTCTTCTTCTTCGGCTCTTTGCAGTCTTTACGGAAATGCCCAGATTTATCACAGTTCCAACATTTTGCCTTGGACTTATTGGAATTCTTTGGCTTCCCACGGGATTTGGATCTACCCTTATTTTTAGACTTATTGTCATTTTTCTTCCCTCTTTCAATGGATCTCCCACGAACAGCAAGGGCTTCTTTTTCAGAAACGGAAGCCTTTCTCCGCATCTCCTCTGATAGCAGTGAAGACACCACATCATCCATTTTGAAGGTGACTAAAGTGCTTCTGAGAGCCATCACAAGATGGTCCCATGAATCCGGTAAAGAACACAAAAGTGTGTAGCAACGATCCTCCTCCTCTAACTTGACACCAGCTGATGTCAACTGTGCAGCCAACAAATTAAATGCATTTAAATGATCCATTAAGGATCCACCTTCCTCCATTCATAGAGAGTACAACTTCTTCCTCAGGAACAACTTGTTCACCAGATATTTGGCCTAATACACGACCGCAAGTCTTTCCCACAAACTATTTGCGGTTTTCTCATCTAGAACATTCAGAAGAACTACATCGATTAAACAGAGTCTTATGAGACCCTTAGCTTTACGGTCTTTGATATCCCAATATGCTTGAGCTATAGTTTCTGGTCTTGTAGCACTTGAAGTCACTTCCCATAGGTCACGATCTTCCAACATGTCTTCCATCTTGAGTTTCCACAACTCAAAATTAGTGCCATTAAATTTCTCCACCTCCATTCTTCCATATGATGAACTTGCCATCTCAATCTGCAAATAAGATTCAGAATGCTCTGCAAAAAACTCCCACTCAAACTTGAGATTAGCTCAAAAAACCCTACCCAACAACTAGGATCAAAAGTTGATCAAGCTCTGATACCACTTGTAAGGAAACTCAGGTGCGGAAACAGCTTCCTACGCTAATCTCTATAGGATAGTATTGTGCAAATTCTTATAAATCCTTACAATTTCAGATTCATTAACTACTTTAACAAAGATATTGCAACCACATACCATACATAAAGAAAAATAGAGAATGACACAATGATATACCCTGGGGAAAACCTTTCGGTAAAAAACCCCAACACTCCAAAACCTGCACAATGTATTATCTTTAACACAAAGATTACAATACACTTGCAATGCCAGTTCTTTCAGGAAATGACAGACAAAGCCAACAAGACTTAAATTTCTATTATATCTCTCCCATAGGAGCAGCATCATATATATAGACTCCTCTGGACCCAAAAATAGGCACAACCACCAAGACCCATGCACAAAGCCACATGTACATAGTTGTTACATGCAATCCCAAGAATAGGCGTCCATCCCTAGAATAGACTATGACAGCTTGTCATAGAATCTGCCAAAAATAACGGTCACAAGAGAAGTGTAAGAGAATCTGTCATACCAACCTATTTTTGGCATATTCTCTTACACACACCAACCACTTCTTCTTGGGTGCCCAAATAGGCCCAAGTCATAAGATGCTCTTACACCTGTCATAGCACATTCCTTAAATAGTTCTTACGCATCATTAGGAATCCGTCATGACCATTTCAATCATGATCTCCTTACGCACAAGATGTCGACACATCAAGTGGAGTGACGCATCAACATGCCAGCTAGACATGTACACTCACACTTAATTACATTATTTGCAAAAAATACATTTACAAAACAAATAATAAGAATAGGAATTATCCAAGGTTGAGACACCTTATTCCTAACAATATCGACATGGTAAAACAAGAGGAAGTGTTAAATTAATATCAATATTATGTTGATTGGATAAATGAGACTTGTATTATGTGTTGTATATACTTACCTCTTATTAATCATTAAATGAATATATGTATGTCTTTGTGAGACATGCCATTACAGAGACATGTCTCCTTGAGAAGACGTGACTCTATAATGTCATGTCCTTTCATAACAAATCCTTACCTCCTGATAACACTAATTAGTGATTTAAATACTTTATCATAATTTGTTTTCAACTTGATAACAAATAGTGAAATAGTGGGTGATATAATATTCATTCATAGCACCTGCTAATATGGTGCAATCATCACTCATTAAGTGCCCGATCGGTGATGACTTGGAAGTCCCGATTGACACTTAACATAATTTGAGTTTGAATGAACCGATAATAAATCGGTGTGAATATATATATATATATATATATATATATACATATATATATACATAATATATATATATATATATATATATATATATATATATATAATATATATATATATACATATATATATATATATATATATAATATATATATATATATATATATATATATATATATATATATATATATATATATATATATATATATATATATATATATATGTATATATATATGTATATATATATATATATATATATATGTATATATATATATATATATGTATATATATATATATATGTATATATATATATATATATATATGTATATATATATATATCTATATATATATATATATATGTATATATATATATATATATATATATATATATATATATACATATATATATATACATATATATATATATATATATATATATATATATATATATATATATATATATATATATAATTTAATGTTGATTCAAATTGATGTTAATTCAATCAGATTATTATTATTATAAGACAAATATAATATTCAAAATATGTATATAGATGAATGTATATATAATAATAATGTACTTATTATTATTATTATTGTTATATTGATATATATACATAGATATAATTGATCTATTCTTATAACATTAATGTCTACTATATTTTATTTGATCAAAGCTATACACATCAACAATCCCTCTTAGCTAGAGAGGATAAAAAATCTAAATCACAATAAGTTCATTAATTGTGAAATTTTGTTCATCAGAAATCAATTCTCATAATGTAATCAATTGAAACATATTCCCAATATGTGGATTGCCTCCATCGATGATTCTATCCACAAGTTCTTAGGTAGATTACCTCCATCAGTGATTCTATCCACAAGCTCTTGTGTGGATTGCCTCCATCGGTGATTCTATCCACAAGCTCTCATGTGGATTGCCCTCCATCGGTGATTCTATCCACAAGCTATGATCTTGTTTAAACCATCACAAGATATCTATCATAATATAAGATCAAGTTATTGTAAAATCATCACCTTACAATAACTTTAACAAATACAAGTGATAATCATTTGGAATTCATCACTCCCTTGTAATTTACATAGGGCCCATATAGTTATAAAATAACATTAGTATAATAATCAATATTCATGTCAAGTTTACCTCTAAAGTGTTCTATCTTTATCGGTGAACTCCCTCTTAATCATAAGGTATCTTGAATTCCTTTTATACATATTTTTGTGAATACACATTTGAATTATTGACTTCAGTAAGGGAAGCTTGTAGTTTAAGTCTGTCAAGACACTTCCTTGCAACGTGACCATATTTTTCACATCTAAAACATTGCATTGTAGAGAAGTCTCTAGGTTTCTTGAACGGTTGTTAATCATATGACTTCTTTCCCTTTTTCCTTTTTGAACTAGGGACGAGAACCTGAACATCTTCATTTGTGGATTCCATGATTCCTCTAGATATTAGATTATACTCTTCTTGAATGCAATCATCTTTTAGTAGATCAAATTTGGGGAGTTTGGCCCGAGCACTTACTCCTTGTCTAAAGTTTTCCCATGAGATAGGGAGCCCATTTAGAGTTATCATAGTTAATTCCTTATTATCATAAATGTTACCAATTAAAGAGAGTTGATTCCCTAATTCTATCATCCTCATAAAATATGAGTTGGTAGTCTCTCCTTTATTCATTTTAATATTAGAGAGTTGATTTTTAAGGTTAAGAATTATGTTGGTGTTGTTGATCTCAAACATATTTTCTAGGGATTTGAACATGTCATATGCAGAGTCTAACTTTGTGATGATAGGTAGTAGATGATTTTTCACTCCATCTACTAATAATTCCATTTCTCTAGTATTGTCTTTTTCCCATTGACTATGTTTATCATTTCTATTAGGTTTAAGAGGATTTTCTATTATTATCTTTAGCTCATTCTTCCCTAGTAGCAACATCATTCAAATTTTCCACGATTCAAAAATTGAAGCACCTTCAAGTCTATCTTCAAGTCTCATTCCATTTGCCATTTTGTAGGTACAAGATTTCCAAAAATTGATCTTGATTTTCCTTCAATTTAATGGGATCTTCCTTCAAGTGGTTAGGCTTTAACGGAGGAACTTGGCTTTTGATACCATGTTAAATTTAGATCAGAATATATGGCCTTTAATTTTCTTATATAATCTCACTATATATATATATATATATATATATATATATATATATATATATATATATATATATATATATATATATATATATATATATATATATATATATATATATATTATGTTGATTGGATGAATGAGACTTGTATTGTGTGTTGTATATACTTGCCTCTTATCAATCATTAAGTGACTATATATATGTATTTGTGAGACATGTCATTATAGAGACATGTCTCCTTGAGGAGACATGACTCTATAATGTCATGTCCTTTCATAACAAATCCTTACCTCCCAATAACACTAATCGGTGATTTAAACACTTTACCATAAGTTGTTTTCAACCTGATAACAAATAGCAGGTGATATAATATTCATTCATAGCACCTGATAATATGGTGCAATCATCACTCACTAAGTGCCTGATCGGTGATGACTTGGAAGTCTCGATCGATACTTAACATAATTTGAGTTTGAATGAACCGATAATAAATCGGTGTGAATATATATATTAATTAATGATGATTCAAATTGATGTTAATTCAGTCAGATTATTATTATTATAAGAAAGATATAATATTTAGAATATGTATATAGATGAATGTATATAATAATAATAC
>BSBK01003596.1:90000-94870 GCA_027943335.1 Chamaecyparis obtusa | reverse complement strand
CTCAGCAAATAATGCCTTCTTGCCTTTCTTCATGATTTTAGTCTCATCCTCTTCACTACCTTTTGAATCACTAGTCTTATCTTCTCCTAACCCTTGTGTTATCTCAAGAGGTGCATTTTCCTCTTCTCCTTCTCCTAGCATCTTTTTTAGGTTCTTTACTAGTTTCTTTCTCTTTCTCTCCATGGTTTCAGTTTTCAACCCCATAGTTATCTTAGACTTAGCTTCTTCATAAGTCCCAAAAGTTTTATCTTTTCTATCAATTTCTTTATCTCATAAGGTGGTTATGGCTGCTTTTATCTCATCCACATTGACCTCATAAGGTAATGGCCTAAGCCATGATGCCCTTGGTATAACAGCCCAAGCATATTTATAATCAGTATCCACTAGGAAACATGTATCATTATAGAACTTCTCTACTAGGGATACAAGAATCCTTCACCTCTTCCTCATTTTCCTTTTGAACTTTACAAAATAAATAACCACCACACTCTCAAAATGATCTCCTAATTGATCAATAAACTCATTTATCTTTTGGGTGATTGAGTGGTCCATATTCCATACAACATCTGATGAAGGGTGCTCCCCTTAATACCACAAACACATAATAGAAATAGAGAAACAACAACAATATGCAAGAACAGAAAATTGGCTTCTTATTGTCTCCACAAATGTGGAATTACAAACTTTCAGAATTACAATATGCAAAGCCACATGGGCATTCCCTTACAATATTCTGTAGGACAAAGCCTCGAATCAATACCCAGATCTACTACCCAGAACTATTCTGAACTGCCTAAGACAATAATACAGCCTTCCTTATATAGGCAATTTTTCCACCGCCTGGGAAGGTTCCAGAATTTTAGCCAATAAGGCCGACCAAACTTAGAATTATTTTATTTTACATTTTATTACATCATAGTCGGCTCAAGATAACCTTTGAAACCCGAACAGAAATTTTGAAGAAAATTATTTTCCGCCATTTCGGGTGGCCCAACTTCCGAAGACCATAAGTCATCACCAATTGACCCGATCGGCTATTATAACCCCATTTCGAAAATGCCACGAAGCGCTCTACAGGCTTGACCCATGCAAGCACCCATCACCCAAATTTTTGACCTCATCCGGGGCCTCTAAAGCCTTCAAAACTGAGTTCAGAGTTTCTGTACCCTACTGCCAATACCGAAAATCTTCAATATCTTCCAATATACACTTGATCTGGCAATGAAACTTTACTGGAAGACTTATATGACCAAAATCAACCTCCAAAATAGAAATCAGATCATTCTGAGCACATACAAAAATTACCAAAAATAGTAACTTTCCATAAATAGTAGCTCTGCACAAAAAAACCCTTATTGAATACAAAAATAGAAATATTTTTGGGTGATGCAAGATTGCTCTTACACCCAGGATGCTCCTGCATCAGACACCCAGGGTAATTTGAGAAGTGACCCTATCACGACTCAGGTGTGCAGAGGAAAACCAAGACGGTTAACCTCCTCCTTTGTTAGCCACGATGAATCTTCTACAGGTCATCCTTTCCATTTGACCAAATACTCTTCATATGTCCTATTCCTTGTGCTTCTACCAACATGACTATCCAGTATGTCTTCGATCTCCTTAGTGTCTGAACTAGTTGCTGGAATACTCCACTGTGCTATTGTGATCTCATCTTCACACCTCCTTCATGATACTTTGTCAGATCTGAAATGTTAAACACTGGTGAAATATTCAGCTCACTAGGCAATTCTACCTCATATGCATTTCCTGAATCATGCTTCTTCAGTATCCTACATGGTCCAAACTTCTTCATTTTCAGCTTGTTATATGTACCAACTGGAAACCGCTCCTTCCGCAAATGAACCATGACTTCATCACCAACTTGAAATTCCTTATACCTCCTTTTCTCATCTGCCTTAGCCTTATACTGTGCGTTCATCTTGGTAATATGCTTCCTCACCTCCCCATGGATGTTCTTCAAGTGTTCTGCAAAATCCTCAGCTTCAGCACTACTTATTTCTCCTTTATCTATTTTTCTCAATTCAGATGCATTTCTTGGACTACTTCCATATACAATCTGGAATGGTGATTTACCAGTGCTCCTGTTGACAGAATTATTGTATGCAAATTCTGCCTGTGGTAAAATCAAATCCCATCCTGTTGGCTTATCTCCAACCAAACATCTCAGCAAATTTCCCAAACTCCTATTCACCACCTCTGTCTGTCCATCAGTCTGTGGATGATGTGATGAACTAAACTTCAAATCTGTCTTCAACTTCTTCCACAATGTACGCCAGAAATATCCAACAAACTTAGTGTCCCGATCTGAAACTATGGTCTTTGGAAAACCATGAAGTCTCACTACTTCTCTGAAAAACAATTCTGCTATATGAACAGCATCATTAGTCTTCTTGCAGGGAATGAAATGTGCCATCTTTGAAAATCTGTCAACCACCACAAAAATTGAATCATGCCCCCGCTGAGTCCTCGGTAAACCAAGAACAAAGTCCATGCTGATATCCTCCCAAGGCTTCTCTGGTATAGGTAATGGCTGATACAATCCTATATTTTTCTTCACTCCTTTCACCATCTGACATACTCTGCAACTCTATACAAACTTCTTCACATCTTGCTGCAACTGCGGCCAATAATAATTCGCACTAACCAAACCAACGGTTTTATCATGACCAAAATGTCCAGCCAATCCTCCACTATGCTTCTCCTTGATGAGATTCTCCCTCATAGAACTTCGTGGAATGTACAACTGACTCCCTCTGAATAGCATATCATCCTGGATGATGAAATCCAACCATTTCGTCCTGTCTAGAGTAACAAGTTCTGTACAAGCTTTCCAAGCTTCACCAAAATCAGGATCCTCTGGATACAAATTCTTGAGTTCCTTGAACCCAACCACTTCAATCTACATTTCTGTTAGCAATAGTTGTCTTCTGCTAAGAGCATCTACAACCCTATTAGACTTTCCACTCCTATGTTTCAAAACAAATGTATAACTCTGCAAAAACTCAACCCATTTCAAATGCCTTTGATTCAATTTTCCTTGACTATTCAAATATTGCAAAGCTTGATGATCAGTATACAAAACAAACTCCTTAGGAAGTAGATAATGTCTCCACTTCTTTAATGCCTGAACTATAGCATAAAATTCCTAATCATAAATAGAATATTTCCTCTTGGCATCATTTAACTTCTCACTGAAATAAGCAATAGGTTTACCTTCTTGGCTCATAACAGCTCCTATTGCAGTACCACTAGCATCACAATCTACTTGAAACACCTTATTAAAATCTGGAAGTGCTAAAATAGGTTGTTCTGTAACTTTTTGTTTCAACAATTGAAAACTCTTTTCTGCCCCATTAGTCCACTTAAACTCTTTTCTATCCCCTCTCATTGTTTCAGTCAAGGGTCCACAAATACTGCTAAAATTTTTGATAAACTTTCTGTAAAAGCTAGCTAGACCATGAAAAGATCTTACCTCAGTAGCACTCCTTGGAGTAGGCCATTCAAGGATAGCCTGTACCTTCTCTGGGTCCATTTTTAGACCTTCTGCTGAAACTACAAATCCCAAATACACTAACTCTTTCTTCACAAAACTGCACTTCTTCAAATTAATCAACAATTTCTCTTCTCTCAACTTCTCAAATACCATACAAATATGCATCATATGCTCATCCAATGTCTTACTAAAGATCAAAATATCATCTAGGTAAACAATGATAAACTTACCTAGAAATTCTTTCAGAACCTCGTTCATGAGACGCATGAAAGTGCTCGGTGCATTGGTTAGTCCAAAAGGCATGACTAACCACTCATATAGTCCTTCCTTTGTCTTGAAGGTAGTCTTTCCATTCATCTCCTTCTCTGATCCGAATCTGATGATATCCACTCTTCAGATCTATCTTTGAAAAATACACAGCTCCACTCAAACAGTCCATAATATCATCCATTCGTGGCAATGGAAACCTATACTTGATTGTGATCTTGTTTATTGCCCTAGAATCTGTACACATCCTCCATTCTCCATTCTTCTTTGGTGCTAATACCGCTGGTACAGCACAGGGACTCAGACTCTCTCGAATCAACCCTTTCTGCAATAACTCATGTACTTGTCTGTTCAACTCTTCACTTTCTGCTGGTGTCATTCTGTGTACTGCCTTATTCGGCAAACTCGCTCTTGGGATCAAGTCCATTTGATGACTGATCTTCCTGACTGGTGGTAATCCATCAGGCACGTTATCGGATACAATATCCTGAAACTCATTCAACAAATCTACAACTTCTACATTAACATCTTCTACTTCCTCTTTACCAACTTTTGGAATTAAAGCAAAACACACATGCTCATGCCTCATACCATCTAGGAATTTTCTTCCATCAACAAATGTTATTCTTGCATTACCACATACCTTTTCTTCAGTCTCCTTCAATGGCTTTAGCTTATGTCGCACTCCATCCTTTGTCAGGGAATAGGTATTCGCACGACCATCGTGTACAGCACATCTGTCAAACTGCCACGGTCTACCCAACAACATATGACATGCATCCATAGATATGATATCACACAATACCGCATCTTGGTATCCACCAATCTTGAACTTCACCAGGCATTGTTCATTGACCATGACCTTGTGGTCATCCTGTACCCAGGAAATCTGATATGGATGTGGGTGTTTCTGTCTCTTGAGCTTCAGCTTTGTCACCATCTCTTCTGACACCAAATTGTCAGTGCTTCCACTATCGATAATCACATCACAACATTTACCTTCACACTTGCACCTGGTGCGAAACAGGCTCCTCCTTTGCTCAGGTTCATTCTCACCACTCAACAAGACTCTTCTATTAATCAACGTTT
>BSBK01003596.1:0-85000 GCA_027943335.1 Chamaecyparis obtusa | reverse complement strand
ACTAGAAACCGCTCCTTCTGCAAATGAACCATGACTTCATCCCCAACCTAAAATTCCTTATGCCTCCTTTTCTCATCTGCCTTAGTCTTATACTTCACATTCTTCTTGGTAATATGCTTCCTCACCTCCTCATGGATGTTCTTCAAATGTTCTACAAAATCTTCAGCTTCAGCACTACACATTTCTCCTTTATCTATCTTTCTCAACTCAGATGCATTTCTTGGACTACTTCTATATACAATTTGGAATGGTGATTTACCAGTGCTATTGTTGACAGAATTATTGTATGCAAATTCTGCCTGTGGTAAAATCAAATCCCATCTTGTTGGGTTATCTCCAACCAAACATCTCAACAGATTTCCCAAACTTTTATTCACCACCTCTGTTTGTCCATCAGTCTGTGGATGATGTGATGAACTAAACTTCAAATCTATCTTCAACTTCTTCCACAATGTCCGCCAGAAATATCCAACAAACTTAGTATCTCGATCTGAAACTATGGTCTTTGGCAAACCATGTAGTCTCACCACTTCTCTGAAAAACAATTCTACTACATGAACAACATCATTAGTCTTCTTGCAGGGAATGAAATGTGTCATCTTCAAAAATCTGTCAACTACTACAAAAATTGAATCATGTCCCCGCTGTGTCCTTGGTAAACCAAGAATAAAGTCCATACTGATATCCTCCCAAGGCTTCTCTGGTACAGGTAATGGCTGATACAACCCTATATTCTGCTTCACTCCTTTCGCCATCTGACATACTCTGCAACTCTGTACAAACTTCTTGACATCTTGCTGCAACTATGGCCAATAATAATTTTCACTAACCAAAGCAAGGGTTTTATCTCGACCAAAAATGTCTAGCCAATCCTCCTCTATGCTTCTCCTTGATGAGATTCTCCCTCATAGAACTTTGTGGAATGCACAACTGACTCCCTCTGAATAGCATATCATCCTGGATGATAAAATCTAGCCATTTCATCCTGTCTAGAGTAACAGGTTCTTTACAAGCTTTCCAAGCTTCACCAAAATCAGGATCCTCTGGATACAAATTCTTGAGTTCCTTGAACCCAACCACTTCAATCTGCATCTCTATCAGCAATAGTTGCCTTCTGCTAAGAGCATCCACAACCCTATTAGACTTTCCACTCCTGTGTTTCAAAACAAATGTATAATTCTACAAAAACTCAACCCATTTCAAATGCCTCTGATTCAATTTTCCTTGACTATTCAAATATTGCAAAGCTTGATGATCAGTATACAAAACAAACTCCTTAGGAAGCAGATAGTGTCTCCACTTCTTCAATACCTGGACTACAGCATAAAATTTCTGATCATAAATAGAATATTTTCTCTTGGCATCATTTAACTTCTCATTGAAATAAGCAACAGGTTTACCTTCTTAGCTCATAACAGCTCCTATTGCAGTACCACTAGCATCACAATCTACTTGAAACACCTTATTAAAATCTGGAAGTGCTAAAATAGGTTGTTCTGTAACTTTTTGTTTCAACAATTGAAAACTCTTTTCTGCCCCATTAGTCCACTTAAACTCTTTCTATCCCCTCTCATTGTTTCAGTCAAGGGGTCCACAAATACTGCTAAAATTTTTGATAAACTTTCTGTAAAAGCTAGCTAGACCATGAAAAGATCTTACCTCAGTAGCACTCCTTGGAGTAGGCCATTCAAGGATAGCCTGTACCTTCTCTGGGTCCATTTTTAGGCCTTCTACTGAAACTACAAATCCCAAATACACTAACTCTTTCTTCACAAAACTGCACTTCTTCAAATTAATCAACAATTTTTCATCTCTCAACTTCTCAAACACCATACGGATATGCATCATATGTTCCTCCAATGTCTTGCTAAAAATCAAAATATCATCTAGGTAAACAATGACAAAATTACCAAAAAATTCTTTCAGGACCTCGTTCATGAGCCGCATGAAAGTGCTCGGTGCATTGGTTAGCCCAAAAGGCATGACTAACCACTCATATAGTCCTTCCTTTGTCTTGAAGGCAGTCTTCCATTCATCTCCTTCTTTGATCTGAATCTGGTGATATCCACTCTTCAGATCTATCTTTGAGAAATACACAGCCCCACTCAAACAATCCATAATATCATCCATTCGTGGCAATGGAAACCTATACTTGATTGTGATCTTATTTATTGCTCTGGAATCTGTACACATCCTCCACTCTCCATTCTTCTTTGTGCTAATACCACTGGTACAGCACAGGGACTCAGACTCTCTCGAATCAACCCCTTCTGCAATAACTCATGTACTTGGCTGTTCAACTCTTCACTTTCTGCTGGTGTCATTCTGTGTGCTACCTTATTTGGTAAACTGGATCCTGGAATCAAATCTATCTGATGACTGATCTTCCTTACTGGTGGTAATCCATGAGGTACATTATCAGATACAATATCCTAAAACTCATTCAACAAATCTGCAACCTCTACAGGTACATCCTCTACTTCTTCTTTACCAACTTTTGGAATTAAAGAAAAAAACACATGCTCATGCCTCATACCATCTAGGAATTTTCTTCCATCAACAAATGTTATTCTTGCATTACCACATACCTTTTCTTCGGTCTCCTTCAATGGCTTTAGCTTATGTCGCACTCCATCCTTTGTCAGGGAATAGGTATTTGCATGACCATCATGTACAGCACATCTGTCAAACTACCACGGTCTACCCAACAACATATGACATGCATCCATAGAGATGATATCACATAGTACCTCATCTTGGTACCCCTGATCTTGAACTTTACCAGGCACTGTTCACTAACCATGACCTTGTGGTCATCCTGCACCCAGGCAATCCGATATGGATGTGGGTGTTTCTGTCTCTTGAGCTTCAACTTTGTCACCATCTTTTCTGACACCAAATTGTCAGTGCTTCCACTATCGATAATCACATCATAACATTTACCCTCACACTTGCATCTAGTGTGAAATAGACTCCTCCTTTGTTCAGGTTCATTCTCACCACTCAGCAAGACTCTTCTGTTAATTAGCATTTCTCCTCTTTCAGCATCTTCAGAATTTGATGATCTAGCATCTTCATCTACATGTGCAACTTTGTCCTGGCCTTCATTTCTCCTGTCTGTTCTGCTTTGGCACTGAGGACATTCAAATGCCCTATGACCTTCTTCTCCACAGTGAAAACATGTTCCACAGAAGCTTCCTCTTCCAGATCCTTGTCCTCTTCCTCTTCCTCTCTAATCTCTATTACTCTGATCCTGGAGATGATTGGAATTATTTCCTCTCTGATTCTAATTGCTACTATCCTCATCCTTCTTTTTCGGGTCTTCATTTCGGCCACCATATGACTGTCCACCAGATCTTCCACCATGACCTCTTCCATTTTGTCTGCTCTCAAACTTCTTGTTTAGTTTTTCTTCTACTTTTAGGGCAAACTGGTATGCCTCCTCAATACTATTCATTCAAACCTGATTAAACTCCTCCTGAATGCTTGGCCTTAACCCATTAAGGTATCGGGCAACTTTTTCCTTATCAGCTTCTGCATGGCCTATTCTGATGAGGAGTCGATAAAACTCCTCTGTATACTCCTGAACAGATCTTCCTGCTTGCTTCAAACTTTGCATTTTATTTAGTAGGTCAAGCTCATAATCAATAGGAATGAGCTGTCGCTTCAATTTATCCACCATCCGATCCCATCTTGTGATTTTATCTTTCCCTCTTCTATTTCGCTCCAATTGAATTTCTTGCCACAAAATATTCGGATGACCTTTCAATCTGGCCTTCGCAAATTTGACCCCTATCAGGATCCTCAACATCTTCATACTCAAAATATTCCTCACATTCATTGATCTAGTCAATCAATTCCTCTGGGTTAAGATTTCCAAAAAATGTAGGAACCTCAATCTTAGGTCTTTTCCCAATCTTGAAAATCACCCGAAAAAATCTTTCTTCCTCCTAGTTCACAATTTCAGGTTCTCCTTCTTGATATTCTTCTTCAGCTTCATCCTCGCTTTCATCTCTGACATTAAGATTCATTCCTCTGTGAATCTCTTCTTGCAATGCTCACACTTGTCTCTACAGCTCTCTAACCTCAGGTGTCATAGCACCAGCTCTTCTGCCACGTTCTCTTCGTGGAGGCATTTTCATGATGCACGCTGAAACCCTAACCACGGTCCTAGTGCAAACTACCTCACAGTCGGTGATCTATTTACACACTCAAGAACTCTTTCTCTGATACCACTTGATGAAGGGTGCTCCCCTTAATACCACAAGCACATAACAGAAATAGAGAAACAACAACAATAATATGTAAGAACTAGAAAATTGGCTTTTTATTATCTCCATAAATGTGGAATTACAAACTTTCAGAATTACAATATGCAAAGCCACATGGGAATTCCCTTACAATATTCTGTAGGAAAAAGTCTCGAATCAATACCCAGATCTACTACCCAAAACTGCCCTAGACAACACTACGGGCCTTCTTTATATAGGCAATTTCCACTGCCCAAGAAGGTTCTAGAAATTTAGCCCTTAGGGCCGACCAAACTTAGAATTATTTTATTTTACAATTTATTACATCAAAGTCAGCTCAAAATGAGTCTTGAAACCCAAACAGAAATTTTGAAGAAAAATTATTTTTCGCCATTTCAAGTGACCCAACTTTCGAAGACCATAAGTCATCGCCCGTTGACCCGATTGGCTATTATAACCCCATTCTGGAAATGCCACAAAGTGCTCTATAGGCTTGACTTGTGCAAAGCACCCATCACCCAAATTTTCAACCTCATCCAGGGCCTCTAAAGCCTTCAAAATTGAGTTCGAAGTTTCTGTACCCTGCTGCCAATACCGAAAATCTTCAATATCTTCAAAACTATGCCTGATCTAGCCATGAAACTTTGCTGGCAAGCTGATATGACTGAGATGAACCTCCATATGTAAAATTAGACATTCTGAGATCGTAAGACCAACTTACTAAAAATAGCAAGTTTCCACAAATAGCAACTCTGCACAAGTTAGCCCTTATTGAATACAAAAATAGAAATATTTTTGGGTGATGCAAGATTGCTCTTACACCCAGGATGCTCCTGCATCAATATATATATATATATATATATACATATATATGTATGTATATATATACATATATATATATATATATATATATATATATATATATATGTATGTATGTATGTATGTATATATATATATATGTATGTATATATATATATATATATATATATATATATGTATGTATATATATATATACATATATATGTATGTATATGTATATATATATATATATATGTATGTATGTATGTATATATATATATATACATACATCTATATATATATATATATATATATATATATACATATATATGTATGTATGTATATATATATATACATACATCTATATGTGTGTGTGTATATATATATATATATATATACATACATATATGTATATATATATATATATTTATTTATTTATATATATATATCATGTCAATTAATGAAGGGATTTGAGACATCACCTGGACCTCATGAGTGGGTAACTACAACTTCATCCCTCATCATATAGACACATGAAATAGGAATGACATAAAATAGTAACATAAGCATAGTAATATGGGTTAATGCATCAGTAAACATAAACATAGAAATGATCATCATCATATATCATCATGAAAATATATGAATTAATCCCACATCATAAACATGTCCATCATGTCACATAGCAACAATGTCATCATATGTAGTTTGAAACATAATATCATGAGGAAACCAAAACTAAAATATCATAGGAACATTTCACACACATAGAAGTCCAACAAAGGTCTTGAACATGAAATGGAAAAATTACCACATGGAAGGGTACTACATATCTCTTTTAGTTATCTCCCTCCTATTCTTCTCTCTTCTTCTCTACTTGAGTATTTTAATATATTTATTTTATATTATTGTCCATATTATATTTCATTTTTGTATTTCAATTAATTTATAATTAGTTTATGATTTGGCTAACATGTTTATTTTATATAATCTTATCTAATTCATGAGCCATGTGTAATAATTCAAAGATTATTTTTGTAGAACCTCTCTAAGAGCATAAACACCTCATTTGAAGGTTCTACATACTCTATAATTTCCATTAATATAACATATTTTTCACATTTACTTTACAATACATATTTAGATTAGATTATATGGCATTAATATTTTCATATCATACATTATTTATTTCCCACAAACTAGACAATTTCTAAAAACAATAATTACATTATATTATTATTATTTTTTAATTAATATTATAAAGTCATTTAATTATAGTTGTTTAATATAATATTAATAATAGTAAAGTTAAATTATTATAGGAGCAATATTAAATTTCATCTTAAATAATGATTTAAGTAATACTTTAATATTGATAATGAATTATGATATTTATGTCTCTTCATAAGGTATATAAACATTAATTATATTTATATATTTAGTTAATAATATTGATACTTTATATTACAATACATTCTATCAAATTAAAATTTTTTTATTAATGCTCATAGTTCAACAATGATAACAATTAACAATAATAAAAGTATCTATAGTTACTTTATGTATATTTCTTTCTTAATTCATGTTTAATAATTAATTAAACTTTATCATGCAGTGCTAAACCCCTAAGAAAGAAATAACCAAAGAGATCCATCTCACAAACAAATGACAAAAAAATAATGATCTAAAATGACACAACCAAATACCAACGCAATCAAAGCAAGCATAAGGGTCATGAGGAGATCTAGGGTCTATTAATATGATTTAGAACAATATAAAGGGGAGATGAATCAATTGTTCTCAAGTCCATATGTATCAATTAAACTTTTAAAAACTTCAACAATCTCATATCTAATCACCAACACTACTTGGCCATTAAAGAATGTATGCCAGAAACATATAACAATGCAGTCCACTATCCAATGGTATTTAACTTTCAAAACATAGAAATGTTCACACCAAAACATTCACATAAGTATGACACCGGGATTTATAGTGGAAACCTAATTTGGGAAAACCACTTTGTAACATGTTACTGATATTTTCACTCTTCTGAAGTGAGCTTTGTGAAAAGCCAACCCTATCAAAGGTTTACAAATAGACTTCTAGGTGTGACCCTGTTAAAGGATTTCAATCACCCTATTAGGAGTGAGCCTTGTTAGAGGACTTAAGTACATTCCATTAGAATGCAACCTTGATTAAAGGATTTAGACAATGACTATTAGGTCAACCTTGATTAAAGGATTTAGATTGGTAGAATGGTTAGAAAGTAGTAGTACTATCTGATTTAAAAAACATACAACTCACTTTTCAAATAATAGATCCAATTTGCACATATATGTTGGCATACTGACTGAGTTCCATCTCTATCGCTGATCTACTCAAAAATCCCTTCAAGAAATCACAACTCTGATCAACTCCTTCACCTTCAGCCTTTCTGCTTAGACTTATCAGTCAATAATATCAACAAATCTAGTATCCTTGTTAACCTCATACTTAGGTTTTCTTTATACCTTTTCAATAGGTAGATCCATCTTTTTCCACTTAATCTCCTTTGTAGATCTTAGTTTTAGGTCAGATTCATCGAATCCTTCCAACTTTCATGTTCTTCATCCATCCTTCTAGAAATATCTTCAATCTCTTTATTGAAATCACAATAAAATAGTTTACCATGCATTAAATGCTCCATACATTCAATTAATAAAGTCAACACGATTTACATAAACCAAGAATTCAACTAAGCCAGCTAGGAATTTGAATTCTTCCTCAAATGTAAATTACTGACTCTCGGTCAATACTGTGTTCAACTCCTCAATCATCACTGTGTAACTCGGTCATCTCTTCAAACTGTCTTCCTCGGCTAATGCTGTCACTCGGCAATAAACTTATGTTCTATCAACACTGAATTTACTCAGCATATTTTCACTCTCGGTCGACACTAAAATCACTTGGCTTAAACTAGATTTGTTCAATTTTTCTCGGTTAAGCCTACTTGTTCAGTCTTTCTTCTTACTTTGATAAACAATACATTATCTTATCATTGTTCCACATAATCAAGTACTAATTGAAGTATCAAATAACTCAACCTTTCTCTAGGTTCTTATATTGTTATCACCCTTGCCCTAATCCTTCTCATCAATCAATAGATATAGTACTTTCTTAGATAGAAACTATCTTACCAGTTAAGGTTTGACATCAATCACAATACAACAATTGCTTCAATTGCAGTTTCCAATAATCTCCCTCTTTGGCATTGATGGCAACACCATGTGAATAACACATGATTCACCAACTAATCCAAAAAAATTTCATTTCATCAGAAACATTTGTAATATCCTTAGCTTCATTCTGATTCTGAATCACTTAGCCTAGCTTTCTTGATTGTCCACAAAGGTTACTCCCTCTGAATCTTTTCTGTATCTCTTTTCCTCTAATTCTCTGAATTATTTCCTCTTTTTTATGTGTTTTCATCTAAATCTCTCCCTCTTTGACAATAATGCCAAAGCAGTATCTAGAATTTTCATCTTTCATATGTAGATGTCATCTTGTTAGTTCAGTAACAATATTTCTCCCTCTATCATCTTGCTTATGACTGATTATCAGCTTTGCTATACTTTTCACAACTCTAGGCCACTCCTAAAGTGTGACCTTTTCTGCATCAATTTGTCAAATACTTTGTGCAACACATTTGATGCAGTGCTCCTAGCTTGACTAGGCCGACTTAGTTAGGGGAAGCACCCCTAATTTACCTCTAAGATATTCATGAGAATCCTTAGGTAAAGCTTTTGTGAATATGTCTACTAGTTGTTCCTTTGTATTCACATATTCCATTCTCACCTCTTTATCTTGTACCAATTCCCTCAAGTAATGATACTTGATAGCAATATGTTTGGTCTTTGTGCACATCACTAGATTCTTTGATATGTTGATAGCACTTGTGTTGTCATAGTATAAGACAACTGGTCCAGTGATCTCATTTTTCATGCCTTTCAACAATTGCTTAATCTATACCAGATTTGAACAGTTCACTACAGCTGCTACATACTTGGCTTTAGCTCTAGATTGGGAAATGTAATTGTGTTTCTTTCTTGTCCAAGACACTAATCTTTGTCTAGGAAAGAAAGCTCTACCACTAGTACTTTTTCAGTCATCTACATTTCCTGCCCAATCTGCATCAATGTAGACTCTCAGTTCAAATTTATCATGATTCTTGTACTATAGTCCATAGTCTTTTTTCCCTTTCAAACATCTCATTATTCTCTTCACAACATGTTAGGAATATTCCCAAGAGATAACTGAGAGGGGGGGGGTGAAACATTTATCTACAAGTTTCAATTCTTTATCCAATTAAGTATACTTAAACTTTAAGCATAAACACAATGAAAGAACAATTGAACACAACACCAATATTTTGGTTATTGGGAAACCCAAATAGGTAAAAACCCTGGTGGGAATTAACACCTATTAATAAGCAATAAGTACAGTGACCTGGTCATAGGTCAGACCCTATTAAGAGTCTTTTATGATTGACCCTGTTAGTGGTGAGGATGCACTGTCGAAGAGCTTACTGCTCAAAGAGGTGAAGGTTGCAACCTTCTAAATAATAGATATACACTATATCTAGATCTTGGTGAACTATGAGGTAGACCTATTGTCTTGATTAGTTCCAATGAATAGCACACTCTATCTTCTCTATCACATAGACCTCTTCTTGATGGCACAATACTACACACTCTCTGCTCTGCTCTAATTTGTCATCTCCATGCCACACTCCTAGCGATCACAAATCATCAGCTACAAGTACCTTTTCTCTAAATGATATAATCAAGTCAGCCTGTTAGAACCACCTTGAAATCATATTAGAGAAATAATAACATTCTCCAATAATGTCTAGGTCGGCTCCACTAAGCACGCAACACAAACTGGGAGCTATCCAAATCAATAAGTGTAGACGCATGCTACACACTGTCAACTCTACCAAATTAATTGATACTTTCTCCTCAAGATGAATTAAATCATGTGCTCTTAACCAAAAATTATTAACTCTTCTCTCATCACTAATCCAATCATGCATACTAGAATGATAGGCGCAAATCTTGTACCAATATAATCTCTTTCGGCTCTTCTGAATAAACATAGGAAAGTGCAACTAGTGAATAGAGACTGCATAACTTCACTTCTATTGCACATCATACTCTACATCCATGAATGTAACAACACTACCATGTCTCCATCATATATCCAAATGCACAAGGCTCCATGATAACTATATGAACAAGTACTCACAAAACATTATTTGTAACTCTGTCAGGAACACTACTGACACAAGCTGCTACATAACTGTCTGTACTAACAATTAACCTCCACATCCATGATATCATGCTAATAACATGTCCATGCTACATATACTCAAATATTACTACATAAGTCTTCCATACATGCTACTTACCATTTGTTGTCATCAATGACAAACATACAGTCAGTACTGGCTTGTTGGCATATCTCTAACAATCTCCCCCTTTGGCATTCATGACAACATATGGAATGAAAAACACCACCAATCCAAATGAATAATTCTTTTATAACATTCTCCATTTCCTCATAAAAACTCCCCCAATGATGAATCCTTCATCTTTTGTAATATTCTTCAATATTCTCCATTTTCTCAACTGAACTGCTTCCATGATTGAATCCTACTCCCGCTTTATGTTGTATATTACTCCTTAATTTTGTATGTACTCCCCCTTTAATACTATTTTTCATGACCATATACTACTCCCCCTTTGACATAAATGACAAAGGGTGCTAGACATTTAAGCATTGGTACTCCTCTTGAAGCAGAGTAGTCAACCATTCATTAGTCACCGAGTACTGATGCTCTCTCTACTTTCTCTAATCAGAATCAGGGAAGAGAATTACTCCCAGCTTCTCCCTGAGATACTCAAAAGTATCCTTTGGTAAAGGCTTTGTGAATATATCTCCTAGTTGTTCCTTTGTACTCACATAATCCAATTTGACTTCTTTCTCTACCACTTTCTCTCTTAGGAAGTGATACTTATTCTCTATGTGTTTTGTCTTTGCATGTATCACAGGGTTTTTTAACATGTTTATAGAGATAGTGTTATCATAATGAATAACAATAGGATAATCAATCTAAATTCCAAAATCCTTTATCATCTACTTGATCCAAACAATTCAAAGTTGTTGCAACATACTCTACTTCTATTGTTGACTGAGAATTACAATTCTTCTTCTTGCTTGTCCAAGTGACTAGTCTATCACCAAGAAATACTGCTCCTCCTGATGTACTCTTTCTATCATCCATGCATCCTGCCCAATTTGCATCTATATATACATGAATCTCAACATTCTCTAACTTGGGATACCAGAGACCATAATCTATAGTTCCCTAAAAATAGCTAAATATTCTCTTTACTTCCATGAGGTGACTTTGTTTAGGCTCTGCTACAAATCTTCCAACTATTCCAACTGAATTAGAAATATCAGGTCTAGATTGAGTAAGATATATGAGTTTACCAATCATAGACTTGTACAATGTTATAGCTATTGCTAGACATTCATCTTCTTTTGTAAGCTTCTATCTTGTTATCATAGGTGTACCCACTGGCTTACAGTCATCCATCTTGAACTTCTTTAATATCTCTTTCACATACTTAGACTGATTAATGAAAATACCTTTCTCTATCTACTACATATTTAATCCCAAAAATTATTTGATAGGTCCAATCATGCTCATCTCAAACTCGCTCTGCATCTCCTTAGAAAATTCTACACTAAGTTTGTCATTACCCCCAAAGATAATGCCATCAATAAATATAGCTACAAGTAGTGAACCTTTAGATATCTCTCTTATGAATAGATTACAATCTATTGCTCCTTTCTTGAATCCATTTTTTGTTAGATATCCATCAAGTCTCTCATACCAAGCTCTAGGGGCTTGCTTAAGTCCATAAAGGGCTTTCTTCAATTTGCATACCATATCAGGTCTATCTGATAAGGTGAATCCTTCTAGCTACTAAATGTATACTTCTTCCTTTAACTCTCCATTCAAGAATGTTGACTTAACATCCATGTGATAAACTCTGAAGTTTTTGAATGTTGCATAAGCTAGAAACAACTTAATGGCTTCTTATTTTCTCACAGGTGCAAATGTGTCTGAATAATCAATACCTTCTCTTTGTGCATATCCCTTACATACTAACCTTTCTTTAATCCTTACTATTGTACCATCTTCATTCATCTTGTTTCTGAATATCCACTTGGTTCCAATCACATTCTTATCACTACATCTTGGGACCAGTTCCCAAGTATCATTCTTAATATTCTAATATAGTTCTTCTTTCATAGCATCAAGCCAATTTGAATCATTACATGCATCTTAAACACATAAAGGTTCAATCTAAGATAGTAAACACACTGCTTCATTGCCTACTAAACTCTTTGTTTTTTTATCTTTTTGCAACTTTTTCACTCTGATCTCCAATGATGTCATCCTTAGAGTGATATATAGATGTAAAATTTGGAACTTTAGGTCATACTATCTCATCTGCCTTCTGAGTTTCTTATTCACTTGTTTGAGGTTCATTGAATAATACATCAATGTTGTCAAACATCTCTTCAACAACTATCTCACTAGTTGATGGATGGGTGCTTCTTCAATCATAGGTGCATAATCATGATATCTTTCTTGAGCCATAAAATTTTCATCAATCTTAACATGAGCACTTTCAATGATCTTCTTTAATCTCAAATTAAAACATCTATAAGATTTGCTTTTAGTAGAGTAACCAAGGAAAATACCTTCATCACTCCTTGCATCAAACTTGCCTATTGCTTCATCCCTCTTGATGTAGCACTTTCTTCTAAATATTCTAAAGTATTTCACTATGGGAACATTACCAAACCATAGCTCATAAGGTGTCTTGTTTGTGCCAGGCCTCAGTTGTATTATATTGATGGTATAGACTGTTGTATTGACCACATCTATCCAATAGGTGTGTATAATTTTTCCTTCAATCATGATGGTGCGTGTTGTATCAAGGATGGTCCTATTCCTTCTCTCTATAATCCCATTATGCTAAGGGGTTCTAGGTGCACTCAACTATCTCTTTATGCCATGTTCTTCACACTACTCATAGAATCTATCAGAGGTGAATTCTCCTCCTCTATCTGATCTTAGACACTTTATCTTTAGTCCAGATTCATTCTCAACCTTAGCTTTGAATATTTTGATCTTCTCAAATTCTTCTGACTTATCTTTCAAGAATGCAACCCACATCATTCTAGAATAATCGTCAACAAAAAAAATGAAATACCTTTGACCATAATATGATCTTGTTTGAGTTGGTCCACCTAGGTCTATATGAATCAGATCCAACTTATTCTCTACTGAATTATGCTTTCTTCTGAATGAATTCCTCACATGCTTTCCCATCACACATTCCTTGCAAATAGTATCAACTAGATTTTCTATGCTAGGTAGATCTCTTACTGCCTTTACATTGCTTATCTTTACTATGTTATAAAAATTGATATGACATAGTCTTTTATGCCATAGCCAACTGTCATGTACTTTAGCAACAAAATAACTTGCTTCTGAATTAATCTAAAAAACATTACCTTTAGTCTTTGAACCTAATACAATCATTACACCATCCTTGTTGTTAATGATGCACTTGTTGTCTTTGAACTCCAACTGATAACCTTTTTCAAGAAACTGCCCAACACTAAGAATTTTGTGCTACAAACCATCTACATAAAGAATATCATTAATATTGTTATTTCCATCCAATGTGATAGATCCTCTACCAATAATAGTTTTAGGAGTGCTATCTCCAAATCTAACCATGCCACCTTTTTTATTTGTCTAGATGAACAAATCTATCTTTATCATTATGTGATGTGAACAACCGCTATCTATAATCCAATCTATCCTTATGTCTTCTTGCGAAATCAATGCTAGATCTCATTGCTTTTTCTCATTTCCACTATCCATCTCATAATACATCTTTTCCATAATAGAAATGAATCCAATTTCATCAGAAAGTCCATCACCAGCATAGTAAAAAAAATTTGTATACTTAGGCTTGTAGCCAATTCGGAATTTCTTAACTCTTGTAGGACACTTAGAAACAAAGTGACCAATCTTATTACATGAGAAGCATTTTAATGGTAATTGACCTTCATACTTTCCTTTTCCTTTTCTTTCTTTCTTATCAATCATAAAAATAATATCATTTATCTCTTTATCTTCATCTTCATCATCAAATTACTAGAAGTGTTTAAAGATTTCTTACCATGGACTGATGCTTTGAAGGTTGTCTCACTTTTAGGCTCTATCTTCAATCTTGAAATCTCAAAAGCTGAAATTTTGTTGATCAAGGTCTCTCTCTTGAAATTTTTTGTAAGTTGCATGGTCCCATCAAGGATGTTGATCTTGTTTTCATATTCTATTGTAAGAGTAGTCATCAAATTATCCATAATATCTTCCTCTAAGATTTCTCCACCATTGTTCCTGATTCTAGCTACTGCTTCATTAATCCTTTGGTTATAAGCTTTGATGTCTTCTTCAAGTAACATCTCTAATAGATTGTATCTTTTCTTCTATGTCTTTCTGCATGCATTATTTTCTTGTGTATCTCCTTCAAACATTTCTTCTAGGTGCTTCCATATCTTGTAAGCTATGTCTACTTTCTTTATCTCTGAAAAGTCACTATAAGATAAGGCATTGATAAGGGCTTCTTTAGCTATTGCATTCTGATGGAGCAACTTTTTTTTCTAGTAGCATCTTCATTTGCAAAATCTGCAAGAGAGGGGATCTTAATTTCTTTGATAGCCACTTCAAAAACTTCAAAAGAAATGCACTGCAAATGTGTCACCATTTTATTCTTCGAATCAAGATAGTTCTCTCCATCAAACTTAGGACTGTCTTTTCTAAAGAATGCCATTTGGTCAACCTCAAGTTGTTAAACTTTTTCTCTAAGGAACTTGGCTCTGATACCAATTGTTAGGAACAGTCCCAAGAGATAACTAAGAGGGGGGAAAGGTGAATCAGTTATATATAAATTTCAATTCTTTATCTAATTAAGTATACTTAAACTTTAAGCATAAACAAAATGAAAGAACACTTGAACACAACACCAATATTTTGGTTATGGGGAAACCCAAATAGGTAAAAACCCCAGTGCGAATTAACACCCACTAATAAACTACACTAGTTTATAATGATCCTTGTTAGAAGATCTTACAACCCTTTTAGGAGTTGATCTTTACAATGCAATAAGTATAGTGACCTGGTCAAAGGTCAGACCCTGGTAGGAGTCTTTTATGATTGACCCTGTTAGGGGTGAGGATGCACTGTTCGAGAGCTCACTACTCAAAGGGTTGAAGGCTGCAACCTTCTGAATAATAGATATACACTATATCTGGATCTCGGTGAACTGCAAGGTAGACCTACTATCTTGATCAGTTATAATGAATAGCACACTATATCTTCTCTATCACATAGACCTCTTCTTGATGGTACAATACTGTGCACTCTCTTCTCTACTCTAATTTGTCATCTCCATGCCACACTCCTAGCAATCACAAATGACTGGCTATAAGTATATTTTCCCTAAATGATATAATCAAGTTAACCTATTAAAAACCACCTAGAAATTATATTAGAGAAACAATAACATTCTCCAATAATGTCTAGGTCAGCTCTACTAAGCACACAACACAAACTGGGACCTGTCCAAATCAATAAGTGTAGACGCATGCTACAGACTCTCGACTCTACCAAATTAACTGATACTTTATCCTCAAGCTGAATTACATCATGCACTCTTAACCAAACATTCTTAACTCTTCTCTCATCACTAATTCAAGCACACATACTGAAATGATAGGCGCAACTCATGTAAAAGTATAATCTATGTCGGCTCTTTTGAATAAACATAGGAAACTTCAAATGGTGAATAACAAATGCATAACTTCACCTCTACTACACATCAGACTCTACATCCATGAAAGTAACAACACTACCATGTCTCCATCATATATCCAAACGTGCAAGGCTCCATGATAATTGTATGGACAATCACTCATAGAACATTGTCTATAACTCTATCAAGAACACTGCTAACACAAGCTGCTACATAACTGTGTGTACTAACAATTAACCTCTGTGTCCATGATATCATGCTGATAACATGTCCATGCTACATATACTCAAATATTATTGCAAAAGTATTCCACACATGCTACTTACCATATATTTTCATCAATGACAAACATACAGTCAACACTGGCTTGTTGGAAAATCTCCAACACAGTGTTCATATAACTTTCCTTAGGATTGGTAGAGAATCTTGCCACAATCCCAAATGCTAGAGCTATATCTGGTCTAATGTGAACAATATATTGCAACTTTCCAATCATGGATCTATACAGAGTTTGGTTTACTTCAGCGGTATCATCATTTTTAGACAGTTTCTGTCCAGTAGCCATGGGAGTACTTACTGGCCTTGAATCTTCCATACCAAAGGTTTTTAGTATCTCTTTGACATATTTAGATTGTGTAATAAAAATACCCTTTTCCTTTTGATATTCTTGTAAACCAACAAAGAATTTTATCTCACCAAACATAGACATTTCAAACTTAGTTTTCATCTCATTTGAAAATTTCTTACACAGGGCATCTTGCCCTCCAAATATGATATCATCTACAAAAATTTTAGCTAGAAAAATCCCCTTACCATCTTCATCTTTCATATATAGATTTTTGTTTTCATTTGTCCTTGAAAATCCAATTGGTATCGAGTAATTGTACAGCCTCTCATACCATGCTCTGGGGGCTTGCTTCAATCCATACAGTGCCTTGTTCATCTTGCAAACCATATTTCTCTTTTTTGGATCAATAAATCCTTGAGGTTTCTCAATGTACACTTCTTCTAATATACCATTAAAAAATGCAGACTTGACATCCATTTGGTATACCTTGAAATCTTTGTAAGCAACATGTGCAAGTAGAGTTCTCACTCCTTCTAATCTTAATACAGGGTAAAATGTCTCCCCATAGTCTATTCCTTCTACTTGTACATAACCCTTGCATACCATCCTTGCTTTGTTCCTTTTGATTTGTCCATGTTCATTAAGCTTGTTTCTAAATACCCATTTTGATCCAATGACATTTTTGTTTTCTAGTCTTGGCACCAGAGTCCAGGTATCACTCTTTTATATTTGGTCTATCTCCTCATTCATAGCTTGAGTCCAGTCTTCATTTTCTAATGCCTCCCTTGTTGTCTTAGGCTCAAACTCACACAATAAACATGTAGGATCTTTCAACTTGCTTCTGGTTAGAACTCCAGTTTCTTTATCTCCAATGATTTTCTCAGCTTTGTGATGTCTTCTTACATACTATGCCAAAGTAGGTTCAGATTTCATTTCTCCTTTCTCTACAGGTTCATCAGTAATATTATCAGGTTCAGCCTCTGATTGCTCGGTAGCCTCCTCCTAATGTTCAGAAGCATCCTCTTGATGCTTGGTAGCATCCTCTTGATGCTCAGGAGTATCTTCTTGATGCTTGGCATTACTTACCCATGAATCTACATCAGGTGCAAGTGTGTTACTCATCTCTCCTTCTTCTATATAGACAAAAGATCTATAGTCTTCAGGTTCTCTTTTGCTTTCCTGTTCATTTTTCTATACATATTCCTCAACTTTCACATTTACACTTTCTACAATTTTGTCAGTGTTAGTGTTCAAACACTTGTAAGCTTTACTCTTTGTGGAATAACCTAGGAATATTCCCTCATCACTTTTTGCATAAAACTTTCCATTCCTATTATCTTTTAATATATAGCATTTTCTCCCAAAGATTCTAAAGTATTTCATATTAGGTGCATAATCGTGCCATAATTCATAAGGTGTAACCTTTGTACCTTTTTTATTTGTACTCAGTTTAAGGCATAAAAAATTGTACTTACAACTTCTTTCCAGTACTTTTGTGCAACATTTTTCTCAATCATTAGTGTCCTTGCACAATCCATGATAGATCTATTTCTTCTCTTAGTTATACCATTCTGTGGAGGTGTTCTCGATGCAGACATTTTTCTCTTGATTCCTCTATCATTGCAGAACATATTAAACTCATTTGATATAAACTCTCCACCTCGATCAAGTCTCAGACATTTCAATTTTTTACTTGTTTATTTTTCAACCTTAGCCAAATACCACTTAAACAACTAAAATGCATCAGATTTTTCTTTTAGAAAAATTATAGTCATCATCCTAGTGTAATCATCAACAAAAAGAATAAATTATTTAGCACAAAAATGGCTTTGTACACCCATAGATCCACAAAGGTCAGTATGAACCAGATCTAAAATATTTTCAGAAGTAAAAGTCTTGCTCTTGAAACTAGACTTTGTCATTTTGCCCAGCTGGTATTTTTTGCACATCACATTATCAGGTTTCTTCAATCTCAGAAAACCTCTAACTTTATTCTTTTTACTAATATTTACCAGATTGTCAAAGTTAACATGACATAGCCTCTTATGCCATAACCATACATCATCAAATTATGCAATCAAGCATGTCTCTTTAGATAGATCTAGATAGAACAAATTACCTCTAGTTTGTTCTCCACTTCCAATTATTTCACCAGTGGAATCAAATATTTTAGCCTTTTTGTGATGAAGCTCCACTCGGTAACCAATGCTATTAGGTTGTGCAACACTTAGAAAATTATAGTTAAGACCTTCAACCCAATAAGTATTTTCACAAGTGATCTTATCAGTTAGCTTAATTAATCCTTTACCCTTTACATGACATGGTGCATCATTACCAAACTTAACACTTCAACCTTTGTAATGATCTAGCTTTTCAAATTACTTTTGTCACCATTCATGTGATGTGAGCAACCACTATCAATAATCTATTTATCACCTTTTCTCACATAAGAAACAAGTGCAACTTTCTCATCTCCATCAGAATCATCTTTCATAGCAACATAAACTACTTCAATTTCAAAATCATCATTATCAGTGTCAGTTTCTTCTTCAGCAATATAACAAGATTTCTTACCTTTATCCTTATAGTCATGTACCTTTGGTAACCTTTTTTTTCTCTCTTGTCCTTGTACTTTCTTTCTCTTTCCTCATCCTTATCATTCTTGCCAGGACATCTTGCAGCTATATGGCTAACTTTTTTACATGAAAAACATATGATAGGAAGTTTACCTTTATATTTGTCTTTTCCTCTTTTCAATCTTCTAGCCATAAGAGCTTCAAGATCCTCTAGTTCCTCATCAAAAGTGTCACTATCACTTTCACTATCACTTATACATTTTTTGTTTTCCCTTTTAGACTTATGAAAAACCATTTGTGACTTGAATGCAGATTCAACATTAGCAACAGTGTAGTTATCATAGTTAGAAAGCTCAAAAGCAGTAAGCTTACCAAAAAAACTTTCCAGTGTTAGAACATTACCAGGGTTACACCTAGATTCTTGAATTGCTGAAATTTTGATGGCATATATAGGAAGAAAAGTTCTCAATACATTTGCAATAATAGTTTGATCATCAATATTTCCATTAGCTCCTCTAATAGCATTTACTACCTCCTTGATTCTACCACAATATTGAGCAATATTTTCACCTTCTTGCATTTTCATATCATCAAACTTACCTCTCAGGATTTCAACTTTTGCCCTTAGTACATTTTTCCCTTAGAATACATATTTAGATTAGATTATATGGCATTAACATTTTCATATCATACAAGATTTATTTCCCACAAACTAGACAATTTCTAAAAACAATAATTACATTATATTATTATTGTTTTTTAATTAATATTATAGAGTCATTTAATTATAGTTGTTTAATATGTTATTAATAATAGTAAAGTTAAATTATTATAGGAGCAATATTAAATTTCATCTTAAATAATGATTTAAGTAATACTTTAATATTGATAATGAATTATGATATTTATGTCTCTTCATAAGGTATATTAACATTAATTAATTTATATATTTAGTTAATAATATTGATACTTTATATTACAATACATTCTATCAAATTAATTTTTTTTATTAATGCTTATAGTTCAACAATGATAAAGATTAACAATAATAAAAGTATGTATAGCTACTTTATGTATATTTCTTTCTAAATTCATTTTTAATAATTAATTAAACTTTATCATGTAGTGCTAGAACCCTAAGAAAGAAATAACCAAAGAGATCCATCTCACAAATAAATGACAAAATAATAATAATCTAAAATGACACAACCAAACACCAATGCAATCAAAGCAAGCAGGAGGGTCATGAGGAGATCGAGGGTCTATTAATATGATTTAGAACAACAGAGAGGGGGGGGTGAATCAGTTGTTCTCAAGTCCAGATGTATCAATTAAACTTTTAAACACTTAAAAAATATCAGATCTAATCACCAAAACTACTCAGTCATTAAAGAATGTATGCCAGAAATATATAACAATACAATGCACTATCCAACATTATTTAACTTGCAAAACATAGAAATGTTCACACCAAAACATTCACACAAGTATGACACCAGGATTTATAGTGGAAACCCAATATGGGAAAAACCACTTTGTAACATGTTACTAATATTTTCACTCTTCTGAAGTGAGCTCTGTGAAAAGCCAACCCTATCAAAGGTTTACAAACACACTGCTAGGTGTGACCCTGTTAAAGGATTTCAACAACCCTGTTAGGAGTGAGCCTTGTTAGAGGACTTAAGTACATTCCATTAGAATTCAACCTTGCTTAAAGGATTTAGACAATGACTGTTAGGTCAACCTTGATTAAAGGATTTAGACTGATATAATGGATAGAAACTAGCAGTAGTATCTGATCTGAAAAACATACAACTCACTTTTCAAATAACATATCCAATTTGCACATATACATTGGCCTACTAACTGAGTTCCATTTCCATCTCCATCACTGATCTTCTCAGAAATCCCTTCAAGCAATCACAACTTTGATCAACTCCTTCACCTTACACCTTTTTGCTTAGACTTATCAATCAATAATATCAACAACTCTAGCATCATTGTTAACCTCATACTTAGGTTTTCTTTATACCTCTTCAATAGGTAGATCCATCTTTTGTCTCTTAATCTCCTCTGTAGATCTTAGGCTTAGGTTGGATTCACCGAATACTTCCATCATTCATGTTCTTCATCCATCCTTCTAGAAACATCTTCAATCTCTTTATTGAAATCAGAATAAAATGGTTTACCATGCATTAAATGCTCCATACATTCAATTAATAAAGTCAACATGATTTACATAAACCAAGAATTCAACTAAGTCAGCTGGGAATCTAAATCCTTCATCAAATGTAAATTACTGACATGCAGTCAATATTGTATTCAACTCCTCAGTCATCACTGTGTAACTTGGTCATCTCTTCAAACTATCTTCCTTGGCTAATGTTGTCACTCAGCAATAAAATTTTATTTGATCAACACTAAATTTACTTGGCATATACTGGATCTCGGTCGACACTAACATCACTTGGCTTAAACTAGATTTGTTCACTTTTTCTCAGTTAAGCCTACTTGTTCAGTATTGCTTCTTACTTAGATAAACAATACATTATCTTATCATTGTGCGACATAATCAAGTACTTGTTGAAGTATCAAATAACTCAACCTTTCTCTAGGTTCTATTGTTATCACCCTTGCCCTAATTCTTTGTATCAATCAATAGATATATTACTTTCTTAGATAGCAACTGTCTTACCAGTTAAGGTTTGACATAAATGACAATACAATAATTGCTTCAATTGCAGTTTCCAATAGGGTCGTCTACCTGACAATCCAAATAGGTAAGTCAAGTCATAATTATCTTTACATATGATGATGGCTAGGGCTAGATCAAGTAAATGGGGCTTAATGGAATATCCCTTTTCAACACCATCAAGGATGTAAGAGCATGCTTAGACCTGCTAATTTAGGTGAAGGCAATGCTTGCTTCGGGAAAACCTACATCACAAGAAAAAGCATGTGCAAGTAATGAAGGGGATCGAGACACCATGTGGACCTCATGAGTGAGTAACTACAAATTTTTTCATTTCCATACAGACAAATGAAATAGGAATAACATAAAAAAAATAGTATAAGTATAACAATATGGGTTAGTGTGCTCATAAACATAAACATATAAATCACCATCGTCATATATCATCATGAAAACATATGAATAGATCTCATATCATAAACATGTCTACCATGTCACATAAAAACAATGTCATCATATATATTTTGAAACCGAACTAAAATACCACATAAACATTACACACACATAGAAGTCCAACAAAGGTCTTGAACATGAAATGGAAGCATTATCACATGGAAGGGTACTACATACCTCTTTTATTTATCTCCCTCCTATTCCTCTCTCTTCTTCTATGCTTGAGTATTTTAATATATATATTTTATATTATTTTCCATATTATATTTCATTTTTATGTTTGAATTGATTTATAATTAGTCTATGATTTGGATAACATCTTTATTTTCTATAATTTTATCTAATTTATGAGCCATGTGTAATAATTCAAAGAGTAGTTTTGTAGAACCTCACTGACAGCATATACATCTCATTTGAAGGTTCTACATACTCTATAATATCCTTTAACATATTTTTCACATTTACTTTAGAATACATATTTAGATTAGATTATATGGCAAATAAAGAGGGGGGGAAATGTAATGTCAGAAATAACATACCCTGGCAAGTGCACTTTTTATTGTGCTCTCTTTAGCACTTAGATGAAAATTATCATAAAGTCAATATGTTAGCACTTTGGTATCATGTTCACATTTATGTAATTATTTACTTTTTCTACACTCATTCTAATCTTATTTTCTTAGATATGAAGGCACCTAGATGTATATGTAACTCACTAGTATCTTTAAGATTTTCATTATTCAATTGGTTATTTGAGTGTTACTCTTTCCCTACCATCATTGGTAGTCACAAAACTAAAATCATAATGAATTATCAAGCTATTATTTGACCCTTTTTTCTCCCTATTATTAACAATTTAAAAATTAGACCTGTTCTAGATTTTTTTTTAAAACTTGAAAATAATTAATATCTCTCAAGAAAAACTAATATGCTTCATGGCTAGTTTGTGAAGATTTTACTACTCTATTATGCATATAAATAACATTTTTGTTTCATGAAATTATTATAGTAATGTGTAGCAACCAACATTATCCTTCTTAATGGTTTCAAGTCCTAGAGGTGATACTACTCCTTTTTACTATTATTCAAGCTTTTTTAATTTAGGTTTCTAATTCCTAAGTGCACAAACAATTCCCCAATTTAAGATTACATTTTGTCTCTATTCTAATAATATTATTTATCATCATTTTCTTATTTTGATTTCAAAAATATATAAAAAACTAAGGCTATTATAGAGGTTGAAATACCAATATAGTATTGATTGAGTTAAGCCCCTAAACTATTGGGATAAGGTGTTGTACACTTTGCATAATGTTTATAATGTATAATTTATTATTAGTTGTGTGGTGTACCTAAGGGGACCTAGATATACATGCATTGATAGGATTTAATATTCTTAGGGCTATATTATGTGTTGTACTAAAACATTGGGAAATCTATTTAATATGGATCTCACATTATGAAAATGTATTTAATTTAATTTTGGAGAAATGTTAATAAATTAAAAACTGTGTACCCAATATTAAATGTGAATTCAATAGTTTTATGATCTCATGGTTTGAATTTAACACTTGGTTATATTTGTGTGATCTTGATTCTATATAAGCAATCATATGTTCAATGGTTAAAGTTGGTAGGTTGGGTGGATTGTTAATATTGATTATTTTTTAGGAGTGCAAATGTGAAGCATAGCATGGGTTGTGTGGATTCATGCTTAGATACATGGAGGGTTCATGAGAGGGGCTTGATGTTTCAAAAGTATTTATTGTAATTCTTTAAGTACTTTGTAAAGTTTTATGGCTGAATAATATAATTGAGTATGGATTATTTTGGAGGTTGGATGTTTCCATCATGAGGGATTTTCCTAGGGTATATCTTGTGGCTTGTTTATTTGATCTATGCATAATAGTTATTCTATAAGCTTATATGCGCACTTTTATCTCATAGGTTATGTAGGAAATGCATTAAATGAAACTTCATTTAAAGTAAATTATTTCCTAACAAGTGGTGTCAAAGCTTTCAAGGTTGGTTTTTGAGTTATAATCTCAACTTGAGTTGACAAGGTGAAAAAATAAATCCATGGCTATGCATGTAATACTTGATACATTATAGGGTATAGAACACATTTACATGTTTTGTTGTAGATGTAAGGATTTTTGGTTTGTTGTTATGATGATTTATTTTCATATTTGGGGTTTGAAAAATGTTTTCAATTAATGAAAAAGTTGGTTTTTTGGGGGCCCAAAAACCCAATGCAATCATATTTTAAGGGGATCTAGAATCCCACTAAGATGAAATAATGCAAATAATAAAACATTTATAGAATAGTAGCCCAAAGCCAGCCTAGGGCCAACACATAGACAACAGCCAAACAATAAGCTTCCCAAGAGGCAAACACCTTACATCATAAATATCATCTCAATTGAAAAGAGATACAAAGGGAATTGAAGGCTCCCCAAACCACATATCTAGTTTTTGACATGGCACCCATAACCATACTTAAACTCTCAATGAAACCATCAAAAGTAGAACTAAAAGCTGAAAGAAAGAAGCAAGAATTCATAAGATCATCTCTCAACAACTAACTACTAAAATCAAATTTAACATCCATCTCTACCTCAATAGAAGATAGCTCCACCTCCATAGGAGTAATCAGTGAAAAACTAGGAAGCAATAGCTTAACCTCCAAAAGAAAAATGAACCTAAAGTTAGAGGGAAAAATAAAGGGCTTGAAATCATCAACATCCACCATCTTAAGAAAATAAACAGCTTCAACCTTTCCCAATCCAATAAATAGGAAACGAGCTTCATGAAAGAAGAAGCCGCCCCAAGAACAAGCTCCATCACCTTGAGAAAACACCACAAAAAAACTAGGGGCCAATAGAAGATGAAGGATAAAAAAAGTAAAAACATCATCAAAGCCTCTTATCTTGATAAAATTTGCACCTTCTATAATCTAACCAACAATCGTCAAGACACCACCATCACATAAAGGAAATCCTCTCAGAGGGTGGAGCCCAACATACCAAAGAATCAAAACTAGAGGAAATGAAAACCTGAAGTGATAGAGGGGAATTGAAGGAGTGAAATCATCAAAGTACCCTCCCTTACAAATGATAAAACTAAAAATCAACCTTACCTCCACAACTAGGAATGATTAGCCAAGGGAAACACATTTTGAAAGAAAATAACCAAAAGGATATGAATAGAATTAGAAGGCCTAAAATTATCAAAGCACCCTATCAAAATAAATTTAGAGCCAATTGGAAACCCCATCTCAATAGTGAGGAACCCTAGATAACACTGAAAGGATTCACCCCAACTATAGAACCTACCACCAACTCCTTGGGAGAGCACAATTAATGGAAGAGAACACCAGAAGTGGAGAGGGAAATAAGAGATATTGAGATCATAAATTCCCCTAATCTTAAGAAGATTAGAACTCACCAACTTCCCATCCAAACCAAATAAGGAAATAACCTTCCAAAGAGAGAAGTCTCCCAAAGAAAAAATCTCAGCACAACAACTAAACTCCTCCAATGGAAGAAAGAGTCTAAAAAAGAGGATGAAATAAGTAGAGATAAAAATTTTGAAGCCTCCTCCACTAAAATAGATGGGTCTAACCAACTTCCCCATGTCATCAAGTAAAAAAACCTCTAACCTAGAAGGAGTCACTCCAAGCACCGGCAAGGTCCACAAGAAGCTAAAACACCAACAAGAGGAAGTAGCAGAGTGAAGGGATGTTTTCAAGATAAGAACTTGATAGATAAAAAGTCATCAAATCCCCCTATCTCAAAAAAATCCAACTCTACTATTTTCATAATCAAACTAGTGAAATTGAACACATAGAAGCCAAAGAAAGACTTCACCACCAAGGGAACCAAATCTCACTTAGCCAAAAACTCATCATCAAAAGATGAGATACATTGAAATATGGAAGACACCAACCCAAAGAAGGATCAAAAGATTATGTGTAAAATAAAGCACCCTCTCTTAATAATTATACATCTAACCACTCCTAGGAAAATGTGGAAAAGTGACCTCAAAAAAATAGCACCTGGAGAAACCAACACAAGAGTGAAAGGACCCAATAGGAGAGGGGAGGAGAAAGGAGGGCCAAAATTGTCAAAGTACCCTCTCTTAAGAAAATCAGCACCATATTTTATAACCCATCAACTAGAAAGGAGACTAATCAACCCTGAGAGGGAATCTCCCAAAGACAAATCCAAACAAAGCCAACATTGTAGAAGAGACACTTTCTACCAAAAAAATCAACACTAGTATCTAAAATCCCCTCTAAAAAGGATCCAATAGTGACACTAAAGGGAATCAATATTTCATGATCTGGGAGAGGGGATCGAGATCATCAAAGTTCCCTCCCAAAATAAAATCAATCACCCCTACGAAACTCAACTCTATGAACAAAAAAACACCACCATAAAGCCCATCGACAATACCAAAAGAGACACAAATCTTCCAATCAAAGAAACACTTCTCCTTGTCAAAAATAATAATCTCAACAACTAAAATAGGAAAACTAATAGGACATCTACTCCACGCACCAAAATCCACATAAAGAATAGCATCACCAAAATCCATTGATAAAAGTGTAGTAATCCCCAAAACCAAAAATAGGCTATCAATGATAAAAATAACATCCTTATAGAGCACCTTCAAAATTAAAAAACCCCAAATAAACCCATCTTGGGTACCATCCATCAACCAAGACAACACTTATATGTCTTAAAGAGAAGAAACACCCAACATGCAAACTACTAAAAAAAAAACTAGGAAAGAAAGAATATTCCCGTAACAACCCACAAAAATATCAACCACAAGAGGGGGGATAATAAATTCCCCACATACTTGACTCCTCTCCCAAAAGAAGAAAACTCACCAAAAACACCTCCCTGAGCAACCATTTGCAACAGATCTCCAAGATAGGATTGAACAACCCCTCCAAAATAGTTGAAATAGGAATGAACAAAATACAAAAGAACACCATCCAAACCCACTTGAGTAGGCATTGAAAGGAAGAAACCATGCCAAGGAAGCAAGGAATCATGGGGCCATCAAAACAAAATCCAAAATCCCACTTAGAACGGATCAACAGACGATGCACAAAGAAGACCTAAGAGATAATGGGCAAAGCCCATCTTCCACCATGAGCCCCAAAATCCATCATACTGTTAGATAACTGAGAGGGGGGTGAATAAGTTAAGTCTAGTTATTCTATAGTTCCACATTTACTCTCAGATGTATAAAACCAATTTTAACAAATAAATTAAACAGCTCAGTAAAAACTTGTCTATACCTTTCTGATTCATTAACCAATTGTTAGATAAATCATCTAGTATATACCGATCTAACCAGTTATTGTAATGTGTGAAGTAAAATAACAAAAAATTGCATGCATACACATTTAACACTTGATTTTTAACATGGAAACCCTATCAGGGGAAAAACCACTTGGGATTAGTACTTGAAATATTTTCACTCTTTTGAAGTGAGCTCAGTTAAGAGCCAACTCTATTAAAGGTTAAAAAATACACTGTAAGGTGTGACCTTGTTAGAGGATTTATTACTAATAGTTCTATGTGACCATACATTCACTTGGTTCAACATAAAAACAATCAACATTCATTGAATGTCATAAAGAAATAAGCAAAGACTATTAAGTCTCACTTGGTTAAGAGATTTTGTTTGTAGCAATGGTTGGAATGCAACAGTAAATGTCTTGATTCAAATGCAACTTCCTTTGTAGATATACAAATCTATGCTAAGCTCAATATAACTATGGCCATCATAATCTCTTCAATTTCCTTTGTCCTCTAACTTTGTTCTACTTGATTATCACCTTCTGATGCTCGGTTTAGTCTACAGAATTGCTCAGTTCTTACTTCAACCTATCAAACCAGCTTTGCATGAATCCAATCTTCTCCTCACGTGCATAACTCATTTTGAATATCTTGTCTCCTTATATAGACATGATAAACTATTTTATTTTCAGCCATAGATTTTTCCTTGTAATTTCCATTGTTGATTTTTCCTCTTTAACCTTCCTTAGAACTTCTGTCTTGAAAACATTTCAATCTTCATAATTCAATCTTCCTTGAGTTTTGTTAATCGTAGATCTTCATAGAAAACTCTATCTTAATCCTAAGAATCATCTAGATTCGTCCAGCTCATCATCTCATGTCAATAATCACATATTCCAAACTAATTCTTCCACTCAGTCAATACAGTGATGTGTCACCGACTTCCTGCTCATTTAATATTATACTCGATATACACTACACCTACTCATTGTACACTGTACCTACTCAGTGTATACTAATTTCTTCATATACCGACCACATTAACTTATACATTCTTGATCTTTAATACTTAACAGAATCATGTAACACAATCAAATCACTATCATACTATCATAGACTCATAAATAAATTACCCAATGAATGCCATATTCATAAATTATGCAAACATCTCATCTTCATGTTAATATCATTCCTTCACCAATAAACCTTCTTCAGATGTTTGCAACTATCATGATAAGTATAGTCAAAACTAGTTGACATCAAGGACAATATAACAACTGATCTAATGTCTCACATATACCTTAGTAGCTCAATGATCATCTTCACATCCTCCATTTTATTCTCCAAGTAGTTTATTAGTTGTATTCTAACACATACATACCAAATAAAGGAGAGTACGCATCTGGTAGGTAGAGATGATGAAGATCATCCCCCCCAAATCCATCATAGAGTAGCCAAGATTAGGGACAATACTTGTAGTAAAAGACCACCATCCACCAAAATCACTAACTAACACCCTCCAAGGAATGCACATCTGAGCCATCAAAGGTCATCCTCTTCACTTTTCTAATCAAAGTCAGCCATAAAAACTCCCTTGTGGTGCCTACAAACCCTTATTTTTGAATTTCCAGCTCTCCTGTCTCTCCCACTCTTCATATCCTCCCTCTATAGCACAATTTGAAAAATGTTATCTAGGAGGCTTGATATATGAATTTTGACATATAATTTAGCATATTACTAAAAAGTCAAAAAATTAAAACAAATAACCTTATAGACATATGAATGTCAAATTTACAAGTGCGCAAAAAGAAAAAAATTAATAAAAAATAAAGAAAAAATGTTAGGGGGCACTTTTTGTCTCGGGACAAAATTAATAATAAAAAAATATGTGAAAAGAGGGGGTTTGACCCCTTACCTTCTATGTATGATTGTTGGTCCCTCTCCTAACTGATAGTGAGGGTTGTATCCTATTGGTACCTAGCCCAATCGAGGTGGGCCCTAGCTCCACCTAACCACTCTCGCTAGCATTTTTAAATGCTTTTTAAAAATATTTAATTTTTTGCCACAAATAATTAAAAACCTCCACCATCATTATCAAATGAATTTTTCTAAATTAAACTATCATATTTTTATTCAATGGCTGGGTCTCGATATACTAGGATCATAAAGTTATTGTTTAGATACTTTGGAAAATTAAATTAAACTAAACTAGAAAAAACTTAGAGTTCAGCCGCACATGTTGTGATTATAGTGTAATTGGATTATTTTTTCTAATGAGCATAACGTGTACTCAGTGTAAGGCCCTAGACCATATTTATCTCACAAAGTAGATTAATACACAATTTCCACATAATAAGGATAATTAAACAATTTAACTCAAGCATTTACATAATGTTGGAATAACATTTTCAAAGTTCAAGGGCCTATTCTTATTAATTACACATATACATTGGCTCTCACACAATATAACATAAATAATAAAACTATGAATTTCAATTATAAATAATGTTAAATATAGAATCATATATACATTATTCTTTTGTTTCCATCAACCTATATGACCATCTACAAGCCGAGAATGGGAACATGGACCAAGTGTGTTGTTTCCCAACCACGAAAAAATACTACCCTAGAGTTCTTCATGAAATGAAGAACCATTGATCTTGGACGAAGATCCTAACTACCTAGAAACAATGGAAGATGGAAACCTTGGTGTAAATTTATATATCTACATGTGATTATAATAATTAAATACATCTTACTATCAATATATAGAAAAGAAACATATCAATGAATTTTTCTTGGCTAGTTTATCTATTTTAATGAACAAGGCTTTGGCCAAAGCACTTAAAAATAACTTGATTTATCTTATAAGGATCATCCTTCTTTATTCTCCCATATTAAATATTATTTCCCCAAAAACATAACCTAAACACACATAAGGAGAAGCAATTATTGTCTTTAATGAAATAATTCATGCCTATGTCTAATAAGTTATTTATTCTCTTAACATATATTAAAACACCATTATGATACCAATGCATCATTCTCCTACTATAAATCTTAAAATCATATACTTAATGCAAACTTAATCTACATGACTCTTTGTACATGATCAATATGAGAACTTATATGTTGTTCTTTTCTAATGTAAATGCAACAACATTCATGCCTAAATAATTAGATTTATATCAATTAAAAGATATTTTAGTTATAAGCAAGATTATGCAAATATTTTGTTAACGTGTTAGGATCATTGCAAATGTAATAGCAGTATCTGATTGTATGTATTTTCCAAATGCAACAATGTCCTTCATTTATATTGAGAATGAGCGAAGAAGAGACATGTCCCTTCATGGGACATGTCTATTCATTATTATGTAATTAATATAATGATAATTATGATTATATATATATATATATATATATATATATATATATATATATATATGTATATATATATATATGTATATATATATATATATATGTATATATATATATATATATCTGTGTGTGTGTGTGTGTGTCTATATATATATATATATATATATATATATATATATATATATATATATATAAACTCATGGTGTTTATCTGAATGAAGCTACAAAACATCAACACTCCCTCTTAGCCAGGGAAGATTAAACACATGATTAGGATAAGAAGATATCATTTACTATGATATCAGAGATATGGTTTGACTAGGAATATCAAGTCGTGTGATATTCACCATAACTCATAGATTCATAAGAATATCATCTCATAATATTAGGAGTAATAGCCATAGAATATCAAGTCACATGATATTCACCATGTACTCCGAGTACTGGCCTACCAACATCAAGTCTCATGATGTCCACTAGGTACTCAACAAATATTTTATATATCACCTTAATAAGCTATCAAAGATATGGTCTGACCAATAATATCAAGTCTCATGATATTCACCATAACTCAAAAAAATTCATATGTAATGTGTTGGCACCTAAAAACTCAGGCCAAAATATATATGAAGTTATTGAGGAAGTATGATCTTAATTTTCAGTTTTATATAATTTCCCTATGTTTAAAAAATTAAAACAATAAAGGAGCATATATGTTTATCGCTTTCTACTTTTATTTTAGGTTGTTAATTGTTTTATTCTAATTCCATAAATGCATATTTAATTTTGAAAATAAATAATTATTATAAAAATAAAATAGGTTGAACAAAAGGTAGCGAGAGGGAGTTGAACACTCAACCTCTCATGCCGACCTTTTTCCTACCTATCTACCCTCCTACCCCCTAACCAATTAGTCTACTTGTTTTCTTCGAGAGGGTTGTGAGAAAATACTTATTTATCTTCATTTTTATGTGCAGGTGAGAAATAAAAACAACCTCTTACACAGGGAGTTATCTCTTCCCTAATTATCTTTTGTAATTTAAATAATGTGATTATTATTTTATTTATGTATTTACCTATTTTTCTAATTTTAGGAAAAAGAATGGGGAGAGGGAGTTGAACACTCGACCTCTCGACCCATTCCTTTTCCTACCTAACTACCCGACCCTACCCTTGCCAATTGCTCTATATTATTCTTCAAGGGTGTGTATGTAAATAAATCTATAAATTAAAGAAAACATTATCTCTTTTTAAATTAAATGTTAAAATGAATTAGGTTTGTGAGATAAGAATTTCATGTGTCATAATTACTAATAATTATTTTATTTCTAATTTTGATTTATCCCCAAAACCCTAGAAATAAAAATAAATGATGGAATAAAGGTTAAAATTGATAAATATTGATTTGTTAGGCTTTTGGTATATTTTTAATGTTAATTCTTTTTCTTCCCCATTTGGCATTTTCACCTAATGAATTTTTAACATTAATATTTTACAAAGTTAGGCGAAAAGTTTTTTAACATCATTGTACTATTATTAAATTTTAAAGAGGTGTAATGTGTGTGTGTGTGTGTGTGTGTGTGTGTGTGTGTGTGTGTGTGTGTGTGTGTGTGTGTGTGTGTGTGTGTGTGTGTGTGTGTGTATATATATAGATTCTAGGGTTTGTCATTTATGCTTTAGTTGCAAATCCCTAAGAGTAACTTTTCTTTACTTATTTACTTTAATTTTAGGGTGTTAATAATTTTATCTTATTGTTTTTATGGATTAGTTAATCTTTTTTGTATGCATGTTTTAGGGTTGCTTTTAGAAAGTTAAATTTTTTTAGGTTCCCTAATCATATGTATTTTTCATATTTGTAATATTATTTTGTATTAGAAAGATTTTGTATCATTTGGGTAATAGTTTTGTAAACTTAATCTGTTAGCCCTTAGTGGATTGATTCCATCTTTAGGGTTAAATACATTTTTTCACTAAGTGGATTATATTCCTAAATAAATACATTATGTTTTATTTTGAAATAGAAGGATAATTATAAACGTAACATTTTTATTTGTCTCATTATATAAATCCTTCATTATTTAATAATTATTATGGTTTAAGTATAATTAAATTTTCATTTTCATTTTTATTTATGATATTTATTTTTAATAGATTATTAATAAGTAATATATAGTGTTTATACAAGATTAATACACTACATATATAATGTTTTTTATTATTATGTTTGAGATGAACTAATATTGAGTATTTTGTGTGTGCAGGAAATTAGAAACTAAACTATTATGCACGGCACACATATAATTATAAGGGATATTCTCTCGAACAACCATTGTTATGGTTGGTTATGTACATTTTTAGGGTTAATTGTATAATTAGGTCTTGTGAAAGGGCATGTCCTTTCACAGGGAACCGTTGGGATTTATACTTATACTCACTCAAATGTAAGAAAAAAAGAATACAATTCTATCACGGCAAAAAAGGCTACTTCTCACAAACTAGAATCTAATGTCTCAAGATCTTATGCACGGATATCTGATAAGTGCTTATACCCTATTGATTATATAGTTTGTATGTTCAATCAGTTTCTTAGATTACTCTCTAACCAGGGTATCCTATTATGCTTTCTATTTTATGCATTTATTTATGATCAGTTTGTACAATTTGAATAATGATAGCATGGTCTAGGAACCTGTTGTTATTTCTTTTCGGGCTCTTAAGTTGAGTTAAAAACCATAGGACCTATTGTATGAATTATTGTAAAGTTTTGTTTAAATAAAAGCTTGTAGGGTGATGGTCTCATTCTGCAGAAATGAGTTATCTTAAAACTGTCTCCAGTTACATATAGTATTGAATGTTGACTCTATTTTCAATTTGGCATCAGGCACTGGTCTATTCATTCATTTGATTTTGTCATTTATTTCTTTCTGTGAAGTACATTTCTAATCTTCTATCTTATTTATCAAGCATTAAATTAGTTTTAGCATTAGTTCATAGCATTAGTCTAAATATCTAACTATCTACCTTTTAGGATATTCAGTTACTTTATCTTCCAAGGATAAATAACCTCTTTGGAAGAAATTTTATTGTTTATGCACGTTGTTTGTGCAGTTAGACAATATATTCAATTTAGGCCTACCAGCCTTGGTTTAATTGAACCAAAATTGCAGAGGCATCTATTGTGCATGTTAGTTGGCCTCAAAATGATTAGCATTTTTGAGCACCAACAAATTGGCGACTCTACTAGGGAACTATCAGTGAAAGGCAGTTTTAGGATCTCTGGTTAATGTTGTAAAGACTCTACTGGGATATAGGAACTTAGGTTAATGTTGTAAAGACTCTACTGGGATATAGGAACTCAGAGCAGTTATTAATTCCTCACAAAAGGTGAGGTGGTGACTCTAAAATTTAGTTTTAGATGAAAACTATGTTAGGGAGAAGATCTCTAAAGAATAAGCGGTTCATCGAATTGGAACCAAACAATGAAGAAAGGATTACAGGAAGCGACAATGATCAGTTTAAGGTTTCTTGTAATCCATTGTATAACATGGATAACGATTGAGAGAACATTTATGATCACTGTGACAATCAAAATAGTGGGGGAAGAAGGAATAACAATGATCAAGGAGATGAAGATCATTGGAGAAAAAGCAGCGACAAAGAATAGCGTGATCACGGTAATGAAATGAATCATCATGGTTTATTAAAAGGTGATAAACCTCATCAAAACATCCAAGCCCAGTATGGTGAAAGTGGACAAGAGCATTCTGATCATTTTGATAAAGTATTTAATGGTAGAGAAAATTTTAATATTCAGCAGCGAGATTATTTGAATAATGAAAAGGGACATCATTTGATACAAAAAAATCATCTGCAGCAACCTAAAGAATATACAAGAATTATAATGGGAAATAATAATTATGAAGAAAAGTCATAATCTATACCCTAAGAGCTAGGGGCAAAATAATAACAGTTCTTACTTACCGTTAAATGAAGAATTAGTCGATCAACACATAAATGGTGGAAAAGGGTATTATAAAGGTGACAATTATGCAAAGTATAACGATAAGCATGGTCACGATAAGTATAATAGAGGTGAGAGATTGCATGGATTATGTGAGCACTCCACGCAGGAATATTTTCATACAAATGATAAGTATTACAATGATAATGTTAACGATGATGGAGGGAACCTACATTCAAATTACTTACATGATCCAAGTAAAAATAATATCCACCCACTAATAGATGGACAAATGCACTATTTGCATAACAATGAGGAACGAAGGTATGGAGGTGGGCGATTAAATAGAAGTTAGCACAATATGGTCATGGATAATATATGCGGGCAACCATACAAAAAATTTCACACGCATGGTGAAAATAGTTTTTACGTGCCATCAAACGGTAATACTGGAGAAAATTGTGAATATGAACAACCATATGGCTTCACTAGCACATATCAGCATATAGATAATTTATGTTAGCCTAATTCACCTATGTATGTAAAAGAAAATATTCAAAATAGGCAAAGTGACTTGTTTTCAAATCACTTGATACAAGATAAAGATCCACGGGATCATTTCGAAGAAAAAAGATGGAGTGCACAACAAGTTAAAAATGCATCTGGCTTAATTAATACAGAGAAGCATTACATTGAGTCAAATAACCAATGGGATAATAATATGGCTGATGACTGTAATACCCCAAAAATGGGCTATAGGTTCATTAACCTCCTACATCAACATATCAAACAAAATCGACATCAAAGTCCTAACCAAAGGCACATCTAAACATCATCGAATCCTAATTGATTATCTCAAATTCTGCATCAAGGAATATTCCTAGTAATATTCCTATTTATCCTAATTATCTTTGATTTAATGATTATTTGGCGATAAATCCTATTTATCCTAAAGTTTGATTAATTGAATATTCTCAATATTTAATTAAGTAGATTTAATTATGCCACTTAATTATTTGATTGAATTTAATTATATTTATTCCTAATTATTATTATTTAAATTTGACAATAAATCAAAATTCATATCATTAATTGATTAAATTCTTATTTAATTAATTAAAGCAAGTTTGTCATATTTAATGATATTATTTTGGAATAAAAGTTTGATTTAATAATTGATTAACCCATAAATCAATTGTTTTATTATCAGTTAAGTTGAGCATAAATCACTTTATTTATTTATTTAATTCATGATTAATTATGCACATCCAAAAAAATAGTTAAACTATAAATCAGAAAATCAATTCAAGTTGTTTTAAAAAATAAACTCAACTCTATTTTGAGTTGAAAGTTGATCTCAACTTCTGATTTAAATCAAAAAGTTGTTTTTGCATGATTTATTGTAAGTTAGCTATCTTTAATTCCTTGTTCACTCAAAAATCAACTGAGTGATTTATGGCTTTTTCCATGCATCCCCAAAGCCCTAGATTTCTATAAAACCAAGGCTCAGCTCTTCAATCTCATATCTTAGAATTTGCAAACTTATGCTGGTGAATTGGTATCTAAAGAATTGAAGCCTCTTTGTGAATCAAAAACTTTATGAGATCATTCATATTTTAGCATATCATTGTTAGATTAATTGTATTGCATATCAGTTTTTTCATATAGATTAGATTTCATAGCAGATTTCTCATATTATTGCATCTAAAATCCAAAAAAATAGATTAATTTGCATCTAATTCATATCTAGATCTTGCATTCAAATCCTTCGTTTAGGTGTCATCAAGGTCACTGATCTCAGTCCAATCTGAGAATACATACTCGCATCTACTAGAAGGCAATAAATCTCCTCGTTAGTTTAGTTTTCAATTACTTGCATGATTTTGATTTTTGCTAACCTCTAATGTTTTACTGAAGTGTTGTGTCTACAACTAGGTACAAAATTCACACACACATTTCAGGTGCCCACCGTGGGGCCCTAAAATGGGTTTCCATTCAATTTCTATCAATTTCTATCATCTTGTCATTTTCTATTCCAAGCTGCGATTTTTAATTTCTGTTCGTACAATTTTCATATGAGTTTTGTCAGAAACTCATATCAGAGGATACCCACTATCATATGAAAATTTATTTGATCGAGGATCGTACCATTAGGATCATAGTGTCATTTGGATACCCTATTATCGTATGATCTGGTACCTAGTGTCGTACGAGTTTCTGGACTGTCATCTAGAAGGTAACCCACTGTCATATGACTTTAGTTCCAGGTTTTGATTGTCGTTTCACTTTTTCAGGTAGGTTTTTAGATTTGTTTTCCTAATTTGGATTAACAACTAACATTAACAATTGAAATTTGTTACTTCTGATTGGTTTCTGCTGGTTTTGATTGGGAAAAGTGTGCGAATTGCTAAAAATAGGTAAGAATCTACTAAGCACGTTGCGAGGAATTCAGGTAATCTTCTCAGCTGATAACATTTTGATTTGGATTAAAAAGAACTCTTGCATGTCAAGCTTGTGTGACCTTTACTGCTTTCATATCACAGATTTCATTCTGGGCTATTAAAAACAAACATAGATTTGCTTTTCAGCATCTTTGTTACACATAGTAAATAGGCCCTATGAACACTATTTGTGGCTCTTGAGAGAGTGGGTTTCCAGTGAAACTCTTCTCAATAAAGGAACCCTTGTAGGTAGGGAGGATACTGAGAGAGTCTCACATTCTACTAGATTTGTGCGTCTTCAGCTTTTAATTGATACATTCTCTCTCCGGAGAGGTTGATAGATCATGAGTGGTTGACATCATAGATCTTTGTGAGATAATCTTAGTCTTAGCATGTCAGATTAATCTATCTACTTTGTTTGGGTTAAAAGTGAAAAGGCTAGAGGATTATGCTCTACTCCCTTTTTGGGTAGTACTAGAAACTTAGATCCTTGAATCTGGAACCAGTCTCCATGTGGTATATTTTGTGAGTCACCTTTAGAGAGGGTTAACCATAGTGGAAATTCCCTTAATTGGGTCAACCACGTTGAGGAAACCTCAAGTGGTAATAGCCATTTTCATCATGGTAGTGACAACTGCTATATAAATGTCCTTGTGGAAGAAATCTCCATAGGTGTGGTCTCTTGTTGGGCTGTTAGATCTCCCTAGCAGCTTCTAATTGATTAAATTCTTGGACTGTGTCAAAAACCTATTGCATCTAGATTGGAGTTCACCCTCTTGAGATCACAAAAGTTGTAGAGTCAGACCATTACTAAAAACCCTAGTGAGGCCAAATTTTCATTTTTTTCTAGGAATATGTGCATTATTGCAAAACTTTTTGGAACATACACTGTTAGCACTCCTAGGGATTAGCATAATTCAGTCACTTGATTTTTCATGTGCAGGGTTTCTTTGTCCCCTGTTCATTGTTTTCAGACATGCTTGGAATCACTTGCTTGCTATTTTGCACGCCTATTTATCTATCTGGTTGCTAAGAATGAATCAATCTACTACAATCTTCAAATATGGACAAAGAATTTTGTGAACAATCTGAAACTAAAAATCTGAAAAATTGCAAAATCTGATGTCAAACACCTTTCTAGAGTCAACAGCCATTTTGTAAAGTCAGAAAGTCATACAACTTTCGGCTATTGTCATTTCAGAACCCCCAAATTATCGTATGGTATCAGGTACATTGTCGTATGACTTTTGTTGCTAGTCAATTCCAAAAAGTCAAAAACCATGCTATCAACTATCGTGAGAGTTTTGCAATATTTGTATGAGTTTTTCAATTTTCATTTCATGCTATATGCACTATCGTACAAGCCTGTAGAAATTTGTTTGAGAAATTTCAAAAAGTTGTCAGAAAAGTTGTCAAAACTATCAAAGACCCAGCTTTTCCAGCCTATTTCCAGAATCTGTCAAACAAATCACTATGTCAAGAACAGAGCAGTAGTTACTGAGAATCCAATCTTTTTCCTAAAGTGTCCTTTTGAATTTTATTTAGCCTTCTGTTTAATCGATTTGAGTCTTTTTCATCTTGTGTCAAAACCTTGTCATAACTATCAATCTTCAATCAATCATAAAAAATGGCTAAGTGTTGTGAACTCATGTCTGCTATCTTTTGGAATCTACCCATACATCTAGGGCACAATCTCCTCCATTTACATCTAATCTAAGCTTTAATCAATCAAACCTTGACAAGGTTGCATCATTTGATCTTCTTGAATCAGATCCTTCTTCAGTTGTCTTCATCATATTCTTTTGTTTCACCCAACGTTAATGGTGGAAACTAGAGCTTCCTCTCACAAGAAATTTGGAGAAATATCTCATACTTTACCTTTGAATACTCTCCAAGCTCTAACTCTTGAGCAACTCTACAATTCTAGTCTTTACGAAGATGACGGTCTTGGCAATCTTCGATTGAAAACTAGTTACATTCCTCCTTCATCAACTCACGGAGGTAATCAACAAACTCCTCATCAATCTATACCAGGGAGAACTCCTACCATTTCTCAAATAGGGACAAACTTTGGCCCTCAAAGAGCTCAATCTCAACATGGTGTAGATCAGGAACCCACACCTAAAGAAATTTCTCAATATCAAAATGATGATAACTTCAAATGAATGATGAAGCATTTCTTGAAAGAAGACAGAGAGACATACTTTTTACAATTAGCTCATCAAGGAGCTAAAATTCCTCCCAACTTTAATGTTGAAGATATCATTACACATGAGGAAGAAACTCCACTCATAGCTATGATGAAATAGATGCATGCCATGCAAGTCAAACTTAATAACCTTGAGAAAGAAAAGGAACCCAAGGAGTTCTCCATGGAGGCCCTATGTCCTTTTCCATTTGATAAAGACTTGTACATGCCACCATTTCCAAAAAGAGTGGAGATGCTGAAATATGATAAGTATGATGGACACTCTGATCCCCAAGATCATGTCAGAGAATTTTGTACACAATCTATGGAGTTCATGCACGAACCAACCTATCTGATGTGTCTCTTTCCTCAATCTCTGGGAGGAGCATCCATTCATTGGTTCTCTAGATTGCCTTCTACTATCAAAAATTTTGAGGAGTTGATCAAATTGTTCTATCAAAAATATTCAACATCCAGTCACCATGATCGATATCTGCAATCTCAAACAATATCCAGGTGAACCATTCTTGACATTTCTCAAAAGATGGAGGAAGAAATTTTCTCTATATGCTAGGCCTATTCTAGAAACTTAGAAATTGGAAATCTTCATCAATAATCTTATCCTAGAGATCAACTACCCTTTACAAATGCAAGATCATACATCATTTGATAAAATGGTAGACAATGCGATCAAAATTGAAAAAGTACTTGTGAAAAAAGGAGAAATCACACTTCAAAAAGACAAGTACAAATCAGGATCCAGTTCTAAAGACAAGAACAAAAATTGGAACAAGAATAAAGGCATTGTCATGGATGGTGTTGTTGATACTATCCATGCCCCATCAAAGGCACCAACTTTCAATCTAACTATTGGCACCCAAGCAATCAAAGGCTCAGAGAAAAAGGTGTCTAAACCATCTCAAAAGAAGCCAGAATACAAATCTTGGTCCGCTGATAATAAATGAAAGTTCACTCCTCTTGGAGAATCTTTGGAATCAACTATGAGAACTCTACAAGCTAATAACATCATCTCTTTGCCTAAGATCTAACAATCTGATCCTGATCCTAAACCAAAATGGTGGAGGGAGAATGAATTCTATGATTTCCATCGAGGCAAAGGTCACAAAACTAATCACTGCTTACGCTTGAAACATACTATTCAAGATCTGATTGATAAGGGAGATATCACCATTGACAATCATAAGAGCAATAATGATCATACAGCATTCACAGAACCATTTCTAAAACATGGTAAAGAAGTTTCATCTTATGAGCCTAATATGGGGGCAAAGGTCAATTATGCTTACCCTAGAAATAATGTTGTTATCAATATGGTTGAACCTTGTCTCTCTAAGCATTGCAATATCATCACAATTGTACAAAGACATAGAGATCATACTTCAGCTAATGCAGTGACTTGATCACAAGCTCAGGCTCATCTGAACACACAAATCCCAGATTCATCAAATGTCCCTAAGATGCCCTTCAATCTTTTGTCATGCCCCTATCTGCTTCTGGCTTGGTTTTTTATTCTGCATCTTTATTTAGTTCTTCTAGGGTGGATTTATGTCTTGGTTCTGATTTGTTATGTTCAGACTCTTTTGGTTGGGAGTGGATTATAGCTTTGTTTTAACTTCGATTTATATCTTAGATAGATTATGGATATTTAGCTTGATAATTAATTGTTAATCTTTGGTTAGACTATGACATTGGATCTATTGGATTTAATTAAATAACTACAGATACTGTCTTTTTTGAATTATCAGTTTCTCTATTGACTTTGGTACTTGGAAATTTGTGTTACTTAGGAGGAAGGATGAGGAATTCCTATTCTGCAACTAAGTTTTCAGTAATGAGAATTTCAATGTTATATTGGTCTGTTATTGTGAAGGGAAAATATGGTTAATTTTATGATTAATGTTAGTGTATAAATGATTTTATTATGTTAGTATTGATTGTTAAGTGGAAATTGATATTTAAAAGAATATAAATAAGTTTAAATGTTAGAATGAGTTAGTAGTTAGTTATGTGTTAAGTTAGAAGGGGGTTAGTAATATCCTAACATTCTTTGTATTATGGGTAACAAGATAAGGTTAGGAAATTGTTTAACTTTGGCTATGGCTTTGGAATACTCCCTATGGTTTCGTGAACTATGATTTAATGTGGCTATGTCATAGTAAGTTCACTGTGCCAAGATATTTGTTTTGCTATGTTCGAATGTGTATTAGGATTTGGTTGTTATATGCACATGTGATTTAACTCTGAGCATGTGTAAGTGGGAGTTCTCGGTAAGTATGTGTACTGCGGTGACAACTATCGCTGTGTTTAGTGAAGGTGGCAGTGAAAGAAGAGTTTGGAATTTAATGCAGCTACGACATGCTTATGGGAATTGAATGACTTCAGTTCGCTGTCGATCATTTGCATTGGCAAGGTTTTTCTCTATTATGAGGTAATGGGTTTGATGCCTGGAAAGGTTGTGAAAATGGAGTCATTCTGTTCAGATTGGAGAGGAATATGGTTGTATACTTGTGCATTATTAATGGGATTCTCCATTTTGCATTTCACGGTTCTATTTCTGGCTTTCGACCTATCATTTGGAAGCATTATTCAGGTTTTGGTGCTTATGAAATGAGCTTTGTCACAGGGTGCTCAGTTTCGTTGCTTGGTTCTTGGACTTTTTCAGTGGGTTTAGCTTTGCTAAGCAAGGGTTTGGATTTGGTGTAGCTCACCAGTTGGGAGCAAAGTCTTTGGTTTCAACTTCAAGTTCAGAACACCCCCACTCTCTAATAAAGGCAGGGGCATTCTCTAACTCAACTCTTGCTTTCTTTATAAATCTGGTTTATAAAATTTCATTTAAATGGTTTCTATTCGGGTTATGCACTAGGATAAAAATGTTTCTTGTATACTATAGAAATGCCTTTCAAAATGTATGGTTTTGCACATTGCAGTGTTTATGTTCACTGTTTGAAAATTGGTATTTCAGTTGTGTGTTTTCAGTTCAGTTGATTAGAAATATGGTTTTCAAGTTGTCAAAATGGTGATACTATTTTTATAGGAATATGGAAGCGTAGGGTTTCCTGAGTTTGGGGTTTTTTATATTTCTCTATTTCGTGTCAGTTGTCGTGATCTCAGTCGCGAGAACTTCAATGTAGTGTGTAAGGAAGTAGCATTAGAGAGTTAAGACTGTGAATCTATCACCTCTTTGCTACCAGTTTTACCGAGCTTTGGGAATGTTATTTTGTGATCGGGATTAGTTTGTTCTAGTATTGATATTTGGTCTTGTCACCAGGTATTTGGGTTTTGAGAATTCTAGTTATATTGCATTCTCTATTTGGTATAGATATCAGGTTCTATGGATTCCTAGGTTAGAATGGGTGTGTAACCATAGTGAGAAGATTTTTGTCAATCTTGGAACATTAAGTGAATTCGTATCTTGTGCCCGACTTCATATTATTTAGTTGGTAGTTCATCTTGTTTAGTAATCACAGTAAATGTTTATTTTGATGCCACTGTTTGAATGTTGTAGTCAACTTACTTGTCTTGTCGAGCCTTGGTATAGGGAAGCTCTGTTATGTCGTGATTGGAGGTTTTGTAGTGTGATTTTCTCTATCTAGTAGCTTGTAGTATTGGGCTCGAGAGATGGGAGATTCGGTTACCATGAGGTTATGTTGAGAATAGTCATCGTATTATATATGTATCAGTCTCTAGTGTTAGTGGTTAATATGACCGTCCACAGGTCTATGCTCTAGAAAGAGGGGATTAAGTTCCGGTTATTATTACTGTAGCTGTTGTTATTGAGGATTGTTGGGTCTGTTGGTAAGTTTTATTAAGAATCATGTTCTTTTAGATGATCGTGCTGTAGCAGGAAATAGAACATAGTTTTTGTTTCTTGGTATTATGGTATTCTCGGTTAAATGTGGGGTCTATAGTGAAAGCTTCTACTGTCACATTTTCTCTTTCTTAGAGTTGGTTATGACTTTGGTCTAAGGGCTATTTGATAGCTACTGTTGCAGTAGATTTTCTGTCTGCGGAATTTTGGAGTTGTATCAATAACTGATAATTCATATTTAGATTGGGATATCTGATTTTATGTTTTCTGATTGAATTACAATTTTGATGTAGTGCTCTAAACTTTGTATAAATACAAGGGTACATAAATATATATATATGTATATATGTATATATGTATATACACGTACCATGAGTGTATATACATATGTATATATATGTGTTTATGCCTACAAGTATGTACATAAGTGACTTGGTAATGGAGATAACAAAATTGAAACAAGTGCATTTTTTTTTATACGGGCGGTAAATATGTAGTTAATGTGTAATTCTACTTTATTCTTTGGTATATGAGTTGATTGTTAACTTTCTATGGAATCACAAATAACTCTGTTAGTTAGAATGTGACAGAAAAATGGAATTGATTCTTAGGTATTATTGTATCGAACAATTGTCAATAGAATTGGATGTTTCCATTTATCTGTTATAATAATGTAACTAGATGTTAGGAATTGGATATTATTATTGTTTGAGTTACTAAGGATAGTATTGGAAATTTTGTTTAAGTTATTCTTTTAGTGATGAAAAGAAGATGCTTTGCTGTGGTTATTTTGGAAAGAGGTTTCATGGATGTATGTGGAAATTTTAAATGGTTGTTTCAGTATTAAGGATTCAGTTGTTAAGTAAACATTAATAGTTGAATTGGTAATTCAGATTTTACTATGGTTTAGCTATTTTTGGTAGTATGAAGTGTTTTGAGATAACGCAAGTGTGATCCTTAGTATGGGAAGCTGACTTTTGTCTAGAGCCTGAAGGTGAAAGAATATCTGTCAGTTAATTACTAAGTGATAATTTAATAATTCATGGGCTATGGGTTTCATTTAAAAAGATAAAATATGTTGCCCTGATTACTTGCACATGTTGGTGAAGTAAGGGAATGGTTTTACCTTATTGCTTGGAAAGAATAAGGCTGGCATAATGAATTCTTCGAGTTTCCTATTGGTTACTGATCATTGATTCTTATGTAGATACCCAAAGCTAGTGGATCATCACCTTGTCATTTTCTTTGCGATTTTATTTCTGTTGAAAATGAAATGAAGTACTTGTCTATTTTTGTTGAATAGAAATGAAATGCTTCCTGTTAATGATGAAATATGTCTATTTTTATTTGTATGGTTCAGATTATTTTGTTAAGGTTCTAACCTGTATTATGCAGATGCTTTGGAGGTATTCCATCATCTTAGTCTTTTTCACTAAGCCCTGTTTGTTTGTGGTTGTTTTCTATTTTGGTGTTTTCAGGATTCTAGATGAGGAAAAATATGTTTTTGGGGGAATGGTTAGCTACTGTAAAGATTTATGGAAAATAGATTATTACCTAGTTACTTGTTATCAGAACAGTTCTTAGGATATCTAGGGTCAATTAGATGTATTCTGGAACTCTTAGTACATTTGTATTAAATGTTGAGTATATTTATATACTCTCATGTAATTGATTACCTTGGATATTTAAATAACTGATTATGTCAGTTGAATTGTAATTCGGTGCTATGTTGTACCTTGTTAATAAAAAAAAATTCTTATGCTGTTCAGGTTAATTTCATTTGGTTCATTTGTAGTTGTCTTTTTATTTAGTTTAGTATTATGTTGTTTTACATTGGTATCAGAGCCAGGTTTGAACACTAGGGGCTTGGGGTTTAGAAAAGGGGTTATATCTCTTTGCTTCCATTAATGATTTTCTTTCTCTTTTATTATTTAAGGTCTTGAGCATGCCTCCTATCACAAGAGGTTCCTGTGGGTGCGGTGATCCAGTTGATGCTGGAGTTGGCAGAGGTAGGGGTAGATGTCTAGGATGTGGCCATGGTAGAGGGCAAGATCACCAAGGTGGGTTTGGAGCTGATCAAGGTGATCAGAGAGAACCTTAGGCTGAAGTTCTCCAACCGATACTTGATAGACTTGATGATATTGAAGCTAGGAACAATGTTCCCAGTGGGGGAGCGAATGCAAATGCTAATGTGGTTCAAGTTCCTAATGCAAACCTGGCTGTTGCTAAGAATCCTATTGCAAGGGCTCAGTTGAAGGACTTTTCTAAGTTCAAAGGACCTATCTTTTATGGAACCAAGGAAGGTACCACTGCTGAAGCATGGTTGCTAAACATCAAAAGATGTTTTATTCTCCATGATTATCAGAGTAATGTTAGAGTTCACTGGACTGTTATGCAGCTCAAATCCTTTGCTTCCATATGGTGGAACATGGAACTTGAGCATCTTGGAGTCAACATTTCACAAGTCACTTGGGAATTGTTCGTTGAAAGGTTTCATGAGAGGTTCATGTCAGAATACTGGCAGTAGGCTAGATCTGAGGAATTTTTCAATATCTCTCAAGGTAATGCTATGGTGGATATGTATGAGAGGAGATTCTTTGAGTTGAAGAAGTACTCCGATTGGGCTGAACATGAAAAGCCATTAGTACAACATTTTATTAGGGGATTAAATCCCAAAATTGGAGAAGAAGTGCGTACTTTCAATCCTAAAATGATTCAAGAAGCCTCTAATCAAGCTAAATTGACTAAGATGAAGTCAGGTTTTAGTGGAGGTACGATCAAGAGTGTAGTGAATCCTCTTGTTCAGAATAGTAGCAAGAACCAGAGATTTTCTCAAGACAATTCAAGGGCAGCTTCAGGTGGTTCTAGTGGCAAGTTCATGAAAAGGAAGTTTGGAAAGTTCTCTAAGTCTAACAAGAGTTTCAAAGTACCTGAACAGCCCAAATCCTTTTTGTCTTCACAAAGTGGATAGCAGAGCAATGTATCTCCTCTAGCAAATTCAATGCAGCAAAAGAGTATCAAGAGAGGGGCAGAATGTTACCACTATGGGAAGTTGGGTCATTTTTAGTGGAATTGTCCCCTTCGTGGCAACAACCAAGGTAGATCTAGGGCAATAGGTTCTAAGGCCACTGTAGGTGATTCTGGAAGGAACCACTGTATTTTCACTACCGTAGATCAAAGGCAGGTTGATCATCAGAATGTCGAAATCAAAACAAAAGGTAATTGCCAAGGTAAGAAAATTTCCATTTTGTTCGATTCCGGGGCCACCAACTCATTTATTTCTTCAAATTTGGTTAAACAATGTGGAATTCCTATGAATAAAGCTGAGTGGGCATGGCAAGTTGAGTTGGCATCAGGATCTAAGGTAGAAACAAGGTTAGTGGTTTTAGATTGTAAGATTTGACTTAAGGCTTTTACTACTTCAGTTAGCCTTAGATTTATTCCTTTGGGTTTATATGATGTTATTTTAGGAATGGATTGGTTGGACCAGCATTCAGCTGTCATTGATTGCAGAGAAAAGATCATCAGATGTATTGATGATTTTGGAATAGCCAAGTACATTTTAGGTATTAAGAGACCTATTTCAGTTAGGACCATTTCTGCCAAACAACTCAAGAAGTGCTTGTGTATGGGATGCAAACTGTTTACTGTTTCTGTCAATGATTTTGATGAACCAGTTTCTTCTAGTACCAACATAAATCATCTATTTTTGAAGGAGTTTTCAGATATCTTTGTTACTAAGATTCCTGGAATCCCTCCTAAAAGAGAAATCAATTTCAGGATTGATCTTTTGCCTAGTACTGAGCCTATTTCTAAGACTCCTTACCATATGACCACTCAAGAGTTAGTGGAACTGAAGGTTCAACTTGAGGAATTGTTGGAAAAAGGGCTCATAAGACCTAGTGTCTCACCTTGGGGAGCACCTGTTATCTTCTTCAAAAAGAAGGATGGTTCTTTAAGGTTGTGTATAGACTTTAGGCAACTAAATAAAGTGACCATTAGGAATAGATATCCTTTGCCTTTCATCGATGATTTGTTTGATCAAGTGAAGGGTGCTAAGGTGTTTTCCAAAATTGATCTCAAATCTGGATACCATCAACTAAGGATTCAAGAAGCTGATATCCATAAGACAGCTTTTCGCACCAGATATTGGCATTATGAATTCACAGTAGTACCTTTTGGACTAAAAAATGCACCATCAGTTTTCATGAGCCTAATGCATGCTATATTCAGGACTTTCCTTGACAAGTTTGTCATGGTGTTTCTAGATGACATCCTTGTGTATTCAGATTCCTTTGAAGAGCATGAGTAGCATTTGAGACTAGTTTTTGAATGTCTTCGCAGGAACCAGCTTTTTTCTAATCTCGAGAAGTGTGAGTTTTTCAAAATTGACATTTGCTATCTTGGTCATATTATCATAGGAGAGGGTATAGCTATGGATCCGAACAAGATTAGGGAAATAGTTGAGTGGCCGGTGCCTACCAATGTCTCAGAAGTGCGAAGCTTTATGGGATTAGCTAGCTACTATAGAAGATTTGTATCTAATTTCTCTTGAATAGCTCATCCCATCACATCACTTCAGAGAAAGGGAAAGCAATTCATTTGGATAGAGAAGTATGTGTAGGGTAAGGAAAACAAAGTGGCTAATGCACTTAGCAGAAGATGTCATGAACTTTCTTCTTTAACCCTCACAGTGGATCTTAAGGATAGAATACTTCAGAACTTGTCTTCGGATCCTTGGTTCTTAGATGTCAAAGTAGTGATTGACAGTGGCAGTCTATTAGAGGGTCTCTTTGAGGGCTACTCTATCAGCACTGATGGACTCATGAGGTACCAAGGTAGTGTCTATGTGCCAAAGAATGGGGATCTTCAGGATCTAGTTATGATTGAAGCACATAAGGCACCATATTTAGCGCACTCTGGTGTGAAGAAGATGCATGCCGATCTCAAACAGTACCATTACTGGCTAGGTATGAAGAGGGATATTGCAGACTTTGTGGCTAGGTGTTTGGAATGTCAGAGAGTGAAGGCGGAGCATCAACATCTAGGAGGTTTGTTGTAGTCTCATAGTGTACCAGAGTGGAAATGGGATACTATCTCCATTGACTTCATAGTAGGGTTACCACTTACAACCAGGCATCATGATGCAATCATGGTTGTAGTTGATCGGTTAACTAAAGTTTCCCATTTCATTCTAGTAAGGTCTTCTTACAATGCTGCATATATAGCATAGATATACATGGAGCAAGTTGTCTGGTTACATGGAATTCCTAAGAAGATCATTTCTGATAGGGATTCAATCTTTACATCTTCACTTTGGAGATCTATGTAGTGAGAATTGGGTACTCTGCTGAATTTTAGTTCAGCATATCATCTTGAGACTGACGGATAGACTAAGCGTGTCAACCAGATATTAGAAGACATGCTTAGGATGTACGTTATGGATAGACAGAGTAAGTGGGAGGAGTATCTTCACCTTGTTGAGTTCGCATACAACAATGGTTATCATAGCTCTATTGGTATGGCTCCTTTTCAAGCTCTGTATGGGAGACCATGTAGAACACCCTTGAGCTGGGATAATCTTGAGGACAGAATTATTCTAGGTCCTGAGATGCTTCAAGACTTGGAGCAACAGGTAAAACATGTCAGAGAGCATCTTTCTACAGCACAAGACAGGCCGAAGAAGTATGCTGATCAACATAGGATTGAGTGTCAGTTTGAGGTTGGAGACAAGGTATTTATTCAAGTTAGGCCTCAGAAGAGTCCTATTAGGTATGGGAAGGGATCAAAACTATCTCCACGGTTTGTGGGACCATTTGAGATCTTGGAACGTGTTGGTCCAATTGCTTACAGACTTGCTTTGCCTCCCAGTCTTTCACGAATCCATGATGTATTCCATGTATCTGTGTTGAGGAATTATATTCCTGACATTGCTCACATTCTGAATTGGAATGATTTATAGGTGGTAGATGGTCAACTGATGCTAGAACCAGTGCAGATTATCCAACAAAGAGAATTAAACCTCAGAGGTCGCAAGGTAGAGCAGGTAAAAGTGTTATGGGATCTCAATGATGATACATTTGTTACATGGGAAAATGTAGGGGTAATGAAAGCAGCACATCCTCACTTGTTTACATGCTTCCAGGAGTAAGCCTAGGTTGGTGGGGGAGGGTGTCATGCCCCTATCTACTTCTGGCTTGGTTTTTTATTCTGCATCTTTATTTAGTTCTTTTAGGGTGGATTTATGTCTTGATTCGGATTTGTTATGTTCAGACTCTTTTGGTTGGGAGTGAATTATAGCTTTGTTTTAACTTTGATTTATATCTTAGATAGATTATGGATATTTAGCTTGACAATTAATTGTTAATCTTTGGTTAGACTATGACATTGGATCTATTGGATTTAATTAAATAACTGCAGATACTGTCTTTTCTGAATTATCGGTTTCTCTGTTGACTTTGGTACTTGGAAATTTGTGTTACTTAGGATGAAGGATGAGAAATTCCTATTATGCAACTAAGTTTTCAGTAATGAGAATTTTGATGTTATATTGGTCTGTTATTGTGAAGGGAAAATATGGTTAATTTTATGATTAATGTTAGTGTATAAATGATTTTATTATGTTAGTATTGATTGTTAAGTGGAAATTGATATTTAAAAGAATATAAATAAGTTTAAATGTTAGAATGAGTTAGTAGTTAGTTATGTGTTAAGTTAGAAGGGGGTTTGTAATATCCTAACATTCTTTGTATTATGGGTAACAAGCTAAGGTTAGTAAATTGTTTAACTTTGGCTATGGCTTTGGAATACTCCCTATGGTTTTGTGAACTATGATTTAATGTGGCTATGTCATAGTAAGTTCATTGTGCCAACATATTTGTTTTGCTATGTTTGAATGTGTATTAGGATTTGGTTGTTATATGCACATGCGATTTAACTCTGAGCATGTGTAAGTGGGAGTTCTGGGTAAGTATGTGTACTGCAGTGACAACTGTCGCTGTGTTTAGTGAAGTGGCAGTGAAAGAAGAGTTTGGAATTTAATGCAGCTACGACATGCTTATGGGAATTGAATGACTTCAGTTCGCTGTCGATCATTTGCATTGGCAAGGTTTTTCTACATTATGAGGTAATGGGTTTGATGCCTGGAAAGGTTGTGGAAATGGAGTCATTCTATTCAGATTGGAGAGGAATATGGTTGTATACTTGTGTATTATTAATGGGATTCTCCATTTTGCATTTCACGGTTCTATTTCTGGCTTTCGACCTATCATTTGGAAGCATTATTCGGGTTTTGGTGCTTATGAAACGAGCTCTGTCACAGGGTGCTTAGTTTCATTCCTTGGTTCTTGGACTTTTTCGGTGGGTTTAGCTTTGCTGAGCAAGGGTTTGGATTTGGTGTAGCTCGCCAGTTGGGAGCGAGGTCTTTGGTTTCAACTTTGAGTTTAGAACACCCCCACTCTCTAATAAAGGCAGGGGCATTCTCTAACTCAACTCTTGCTTTCTTTATAAATCTGGTTTATAAAATTTCATTTAAATGGTTTCTATTTGGGTTATGCACTAGGATAAAAATGTTTCTTGTATACTGTAGAAATGCCTTTCGAAATGTATGGCTTTGCACATTGCAGTGTTTATGTTCACTGTTTGAAAATTGGTATTTTGGTTGTGTGTTTTCGGTTCAGTTGATTAGAAATATGGTTTTGAGGTTGTCAAAATGGTGATACTATTTTTATAGGAATATGGAAGTGTAGGGTTTCCTGAGTTTGGGGTTTGTTGTATTTCTCTATTTCATGTCAGTTGTCATGATCTCAGTCATGGGAACTTCAATGTAGTGTGTAAGGAAGTAGCATTGGAGAGTTAAGACTGTGAATCTGTCACCTCTCTGCTACCAGTTTTATCGAGCTTTGGGAATGTTATTTTGTGATCGGGATTAGTTTGTTCTAGTATTGATATTTGGTCTTGTCGCCAGGTATTTGGGTTTTGAGAATTCTGGTTATATTGCGTTCTCTATTTGGTATAGATATTGGGTTTTGTGGATTCCTAGGTTAGAATGGGTGTGTAACCATAGTGAGAAGATTTTTGTCAATCTTGGAACATTAAGTGAATTCATATCTTGTGCCCAACTTCATATTATTTAGTTGGTAGTTCATCTTGTTTAGTAATCACAGTAAATGTTCATTTTGATGCCACTGTTTGAATGTTCTAGTCAACTTACTTGTCTTGTCGAGCCTTGGTATAGGGAAGCTCTATTATGTCATGATTGGAGGTTTTGTATTGTGCTTTTCTTTGTCTAGTAGCTTGTAGTATTGGGCTCGAGAGATGGGAGATTCAGTTACCACAAGGTTATGTTGAGAATAGTCATCGTATTATATATGTATCAGTCTCTGGTGTTAGTGGTTAATATGACCATCCATAGTTCTATGCTCTAGAAAGAGGGGATTAAGTTCTGGTTATTATTATTGCAGCTGTTGTTATTGAGGATTGTTGGGTCTGTTGGTAAGTTTTATTAAGAATCATGTTCTTTTAGATGATCGTGCTGTAGTAGGAAATAGAACATAGTTTTTGTTTCTTGGTATTATGGTATTCTCGGTTAAATGTGGGGTCTATAGTGAAAGCTTCTACTGTCACATTTTCTCTTTCGTAGAGTTGGTTATGAGTTTGGTCTAAGGGCTATTTGATAGCTACTATTGCAGTAGATTTTCTATCTGCGAAATTTTGGAGTTGTATCAGTAACTGATAATTCATATTTAGATTGGGATATCTGATTTTATGTTTTCTGATTGAATTACAATTATGATGTAGCACTCTGAACTCTGTATAAATACAAGGGTACATATATATATATATATATATATATATATATATATATATATATATATATATATATATATATATATATATATATATATATATATATATATATATATATATATATATATATATATATATATATATATATATATATATATATATATATATATACTTATAGGAACATATATGTATATATGTATATACATGTACTGTGAGTGTATATACATATGTATATATATGTGTGTGAGCCTATAAGTATGTGCATACATATATATATTTGTAGGAATGTATATGTATATATGTATATACACGTATCGTGAGTGTATATACATATGTATATATATGTGTTTATGCCTACAAGTATGTATATAAGTGACTTGGTAACAGAGATAACAAAATTGAAACAAGTGCATTTTTTTTTATACGGGCGGTAAATCTGTAGTTAATGTGTAATTTTGCTTTATTCTTTGGTATATGAACTAATTGTTAACTTTCTATGGAATCACAAATAACTCTATTACTTAGAATGTGACAGAAAAATGGAATTGATTCTTAGGTATTATTGTATCGAACAATTGTCAATAGAATTGGACGTTTCCATTTATCTATTATAATATTGTAACTAGATGTTAGGAATTGGATATTATTATTGTTTGAGTTACTAAGGATAGTATTGGAAATTTTGTTTAAGTTATTCTTTTAGTGATGAAAAGAAGATGCTTTGCTGTTGTTATTTTGGAAAGAGGTTTCATGGATGTATGTGGAAATTTTAAATGGTTGTTTCAACATTAAGGATTCATTTGTTAAGTAAACATTAACAGTTGAATTGGTAATTCAGATTTTACTATGGTTTAGCTATTTTTGGTAGTATGAAGTGTTTTGAGATAATGCAAGTGTGATCCTTAGTATGGGAAGCTGACTTTTGTCTAGAGCCTGAAGGCGAAAGAATATCTGTCAGTTAATTACTACGTGATAATTTAATAATTCATGGGCTATGGGTTTCATTTAAAAAGATAAAATATGTTGCCCTGATTACTTGCACATGTTGGTGAAGTAAGGGAATGGTTTTACCTTATTGCTTGGAAAGAATAAGGCTGGCATAATGAATTCTTCGAGTTTCCTATTGGTTACTGATCGTTGATTCTTATGTAGATACCCAAAGCTAGTGGATCATCACCTTGTCATTTTCTTTGTGAGTTTATTTCTATTGAAAATGAAATGAAGTACTTGGCTATTTCTGTTGAATAGAAATGAAATGCTTCCTGTTAATGATGAAATATGTCTATTTTTATTTGTATGGTTCAGATTATTTTGTTAAGGTTCTAACCTGTATGATGCAGATGCTTTGGAGGTATTCCATCATCTTAGTCTTTTTGACTAAGCCCTATTTGTTTGTGGTTGTTTTCTATTTTGGTGTTTTTAGGATTCTAGATGAGGAAAACTATGTTTTTGGGGGAATGGTTAGCTGCTGTAAAGATTTATGGAAAATAGATTATTACCTGGTTACTTGTTATCAGAACAGTGCTTAGGATATCTAGGGTCAATTAGATGTATTCTGGAACTCTTAGTACATTTATATTAAATGTTGAGTATATTGATATACTCTCATGTAATTGATTACCTTGGATATTTAAATAACTGATTATGTCAGTTGAATTGTAATTCGGTGCTATGTTGTACCTTGTTAATAAAAAAATTTGTTGTGCTGTTCAGGTTAATTTCATTTGGTTCATTTGTAGCTATCTTTTTATTTAGTTTAGTATTATGTGGTTTTACATCTTTTTTTCGCTTCCACATAGAAGGTTTTTTCTAAATCTTCCAATCCTAAAGATACGAGGCCAACATCTTATAGAATTGTTCAACAACTCCAACACACTAACGCAAAAATATACATGTTTGAGTTGCTTCAAATATCTCTAGCTCATAGAGCTATTATAGAAAAAGCTTTGTTCAGATCTAATGTTCCAGATGACCTTGATATAGACAGGTTCCAGACTATGGTTGGACATCTTACATCTCCACAATATATCACCTTTTTAGAGGAAGATGACAACTCCTTGAGTCACCCACATAACTAGCCCTTGCATATAGAAGTCTTGATCCAAAACTGTAGAGTCAAACGTGTGTTGATAGATGGGGGCACTCGCCTAAACATTTGTTCTTATAGCTTGGTCACACAATTGGGATTTTCTGAATTGGCTATTGATCCAAGAAAGAAAATAACTATAAAAGCCTATGATGAACAAGAAAGATCTTCTAAAGGCACCATTGTCTTACCTATCAGAGCAGGTCCAATTATTAGAGATGCTATATATCAAGTTCTTGATCTCCCTTTGGCTTACAACATTCTTCTAGGGAGACCATGGATACATGAGATGAAGGCTATTCCTTCTACATTCCACCAATGCTTGAAATTTCATTATGAAGAAGTAGAGGTCACTATTCTAGTAGACATATCCACCACTTGCAATACATTGAAGGAGAGTGTAGATAAACTTGTGCCTAATAATAGAGAATCTTCCATTGAGCCAACAAAAGAAGCATCCACATCTAAAATGGAAGATCTTGCAAAAGAGGTCAACGTCAAAAAAAATGGTATGGGAGAATATACTATAAAGCCAGTCTTATCTTTGACATCTCTACCTATCTCACCTAAGTCTTATGGACAATCTTTGAAGCAATCCAAACCAGACTCTAAAGAACCCCTTGAAGTTCCCATACAAAATCCAGCCACAGTCATATTATAATATAAAACATGCCACCTTTTGCCAAAGCAATTAATAAAATAAACTTTAAACAAAATATCAACTCTTACCTTTTTGAAAATCTTCCCCCCTAGGCGCAGGTGGTTGTATGCTAAGTCTTTGTCTTTAATCCCAAACTTTTTCATGGATGGGATGGTGTCCTTGGTGACACCTCAGCAAGCAAATTGGTTAGCTTTTTAAAACCTTGCCTTCTTATCCACGCAGCTTTGGAGGGAGATAAAACATGTTATAAACTTCCTTTATTGTTTGAATCTTGCTATGGTTAGGTGGCACTCCAAACTTGGCCATTTATTGACACCTTCTCCCAAAACATCTCATCTTCCTTGTTTTGCGCCCCCCTTAGCCTTTTTGGGATTTAAATTCCTAATGGCATGTGGGTGAGGAGAGTTTGGGATAAAGAGATGGTAGTTAATATGGAGGATAGGGTAGTTGTAGAATGTAGGATATTTAGAAGTTTAAAAGATTGATTTGATAGATTGTTCAGTAGGATGATTAGGTAGGATAGTTAGTATAGTTAGTAGTTAATTTAGATGTTTAGATAGTTATTAAGTTAGTTTAGTGAGTAATAAAGTTATGTATTATTTTATGTTATTTTGTCATTTTTGCTTTTGGATTTAATATTAGTGTAGAAAGATAATATGTTATGCAAGGTAATTTTATAGTAATTGGTGATTCCATTTTGTTCTATATTGTTATTTTAAGCATGTATTAATTATTAGTTAATATATTATAATAATTATTAATTAAGTAATATATAATAATTAAATATAATTATTAATTCAGATCTATAGTTTATATTTCCCAATTTATTAATTCATTTAATAAGTAAATTCATGTATATCCTATAATTTTGGAAACAGACAGTTTAAACTCCTTTATCAAATTGGACTTAACTTAATTATTTTGAAAGTTGATTGACCTATTAATGGAATGACGTAAACATTAATCAACCATGACCTCTTAGTCAACCTTTGAGATCTTTAGTTGACGAATGATAATTTTGATCGTCATGAAGATGGACATACTTAACCATAATTAATATTCCTCTAGCATCCTTTATAGACAACATTGTTGAGGATAGTCACCCGATTCTTTGAAACCTCATCATCAACATTCCTAACCCACATCTTGTGTGTTGCAAATTATCACCTTTTAAAAAAATTTGTTGGTTGTGTTTTGTCCCAACTTTTGGGCATCACACATATAAAAAGAATTTTGTGGCAGAACAAGTCTCCAAAAAAGAATTTGAAGAAGATAAAGTTGTGCTTGCATGGCTATATAAGGATGAACCTAAATCTCAAGCTATTCCAACTAGTGACTCTACAATATCCAAAATCCCTTCTAAGGCATATGGTCCAAGAGATAAATTAATAGCTAAGATGGGATATTTAGGTAAAGGACCTCTAGGAGTCAGAGGAGAAGGTCTCATAACACCTATTTCACATACTGGTAGGGAAAACAAAGATACTATTGGCTTAGGCTTTTAAAAAAAACCCTTCCACTTCAAAGGTAATTGTTCCCATGTAATAGAATAGATCACACCAAGCGAACCCTTTCTTAAGAAAGAAGAAACTGAACCATCAGATAGTGATTTAGATGGCTCTAAACTTATTCCTTATGATTGTTTGCCTAAGGAAATCAAAGACCTCCTTGAAGCTGAAGATGATCCAATCAAAAGAATTAATGTAGTAGAAACACAAGAACCTACTATCAATCAAGAGATAGTTGCAACACAAGAACTAGCTACTCTCGAAGACAATCAAATAGACAAAGAGGAAGGTGGTAGTTATTCTAAGACAAACTCCCATGAGTATGAATTCAAATTAGAATCTGAGGGTAACCCTTCTTTGGGTATTCATCCTAACTTTACTCATGTTCTTAGATTTCCTAGAGGCATAGATGAAGAATCTAATGACTATGAATGGGGGGCCATTCCAGAAGAAGATGAGCTTGTTATAGAGAAACATGTTGATGTTATTCACCAATATGCACCTAAACCCAACATAAGTCTACAGTGAAATGATGAACCTATCGAGTCTTATCCACCTATGGCTGAATTGGACTCCCATAGTGACATTGAGCCTATTCACGAATTGAATGTCTTAAGTTGTAATATCACCTTTTAACTTGAGCATTGGGTTAGGACCAATGATGATAGATCCATATTCATAAATACTATCTTCCAATCTTTCCCCATTTTGACTATCCAACATCCTGAACTTCTTGATCAAACCTCCACAAATCTAAGCCATGGTATTTATACCTTCCCAAATGACTATGCCCTTGCTTGCTACCTCAATGTAGTTGAGCCTATTAGGACTTCCATCGGTGAACCAAGCATTAGCATGATGGAGTCAAACATCAAGTATCTTAGTTAGAAAAATAAGAATAAGAATAAAAAGAAAAGGAGTTCTGAGGATGAAAACCACTTTGTGGTAGTCTCAAAACCTACAAAAGTAAAAGTAAAAGATGTATCCAAAGGTGAAAACCTCTCTGAGGTGACTAAGGATGAGATATTTGATGTCCTTCTGAGTCATTTATAGGATAGATCTCCAGTTCTAATTGAGCCCACTCAATTCATCAACTTGGGAACAATAGAAGAACCATAGTTGATTCATGTACCACAATCTTTATCAGAAGAAGAAAAGCAAAAATTTACAACATTTCTAACAAAGAAGAAGGTCAACTTTGCATGGAAATATTCAGATATGCCAAGGTTGGATCCTAATCTTATAATGCATCATTTATCTATAGCTCCAAATGTCAAACCTGTTAAGCAAAATTTGAGAAAGATGCATCCTCATGTTGCACTCTTGGTAAAAGCTGAATTAGAGAAGCTCCTGAAAGCCGGATTCATCCAAGTTATTGACTATGTAGAGTGGATCTCTAATATTGTACCTATTTCAAAACTAGATAAATCCATCAGAGTATGCACAGACTTTAGAGATGTAAATAGAGCATGCCCTAAGGATGATTTTCCATTACCTAACATTGATATTCTAGTGGACATGACTGTGGGCTTTGAGATGTATTCTTTAATGGATGGTTTTTCTAGATATAATCAAATAAAAATTGCTCCAGAAGATCAAGAGAAAATTGCTTTCACATGTGCATGGGGCACCTTCTGTTGGAATGTCATGCCATTTGGGCTTAAAAATGCTGGTGCTACATATCAAAGAGCCATGACATCTATTTTTCATGACATGATGCATAGGACTATGGAGGATTATGTTGATGATACTTTAGAAAAATCTATGATTAGAGCTGAACATCTAGATGACTTGAGAAAGATACTAGACAGAATGGAAAAATTTAGTCTCAGACTAAATCCTAAGAAGTGTGCTTTTGGTGTCACTTCTGGAAAGCTCTTAGGATACATAGTTTGAAAGAAGGGCATTGAAGTTGATCCAGCCAAAGTGAAGGCTATCATGGAAATGCAACCTCCAAAGAATATTAGTCAAATGAGGACATTACAAGGAAGAGTTCAATCTATCAGAAGATTCATATCACAGCTAGCAGACATATCACAGCCTTTTACAAAAAAACTACATAAAGGTGTGACCTTTGCATGGAATGAAGAATGTGAGGAAAAACTTGACCATATCAAACAATATCTATGAAATCCTCCTATTTTGATGCCTCCTATTCATGGGAAGCCATTGATCTTATATGTCTCCACTACAGATACATCACAGGGGGCATTGCTGGCACAGCATGATGAGAACAAAAAGGAAAGGGCTATATACTATATCAGTAGAACATTGGTTGCATATGAAAAGAATTATTCAAAGATTGAGAAAGCTTGTCTAGCTGTGATCTTTGCATCATTGAAACTGAGACATTACATGTTAGCTCATACCACACATTTGGTAGCTAAAATTGATCCACTCAAGTAACTACTAAGCAAAGCTGCCCTCACAGGTAGATTGGATAAATGGGTCATGCTATTAAGTGAATTTGACATTGAATATGTGGAAATAAAAGCTATCAAAGGATAGGTTATTGTTGATCAATTAGTGGATGCACCTATGATTGATGATACACCAATGCAAATGGAATTTCTAGATTCCTCTATCATGACTCTTTCTTCTAGAGAATGGTAGTTATTCTTTGATGGCTCCTACATACAGAATGGGTCAGGTATAGGCATATTGTTCATAACCCCTCAAGGATACTCCATACCTAAAGCATTCATATTAAAGTTCCCTTGTACAAACAATATTGCAAAATATGAAGCCCTTTTGAATGGTATGAAAATAGCAATTGAATGGAGAGTAATAGAACTACACATTCATGGAGACTCTCAACTTGTTATCCATCAAGTCAATGATGTGTACCAAACTAAAGATGAAAAGCTCATTCCTTACAAGAGAATGGTAGATGATCTAAAGAAGTATTTCCTATTTATCACATTTGAGAAAATTCCTAGAATAGAGAACAAGGTTGCTGATGCAATGGCAACGCTATCTACTTTATTATAGTAGCCTAAACATGAGCTACGCTATGAGTTCCTAGTGGAAGCATTATCTCATCCTGCATATGATTCCCCTAAAACCCGCATGATCTACATTCTTGTTGGTCATGATTCATCCAGATACAAAAACCTATTTTCCTATCTTCAAGACCAAATCATTCCTAATACCTTCAACTGCCATGAAAAGAGATACCTTATCCGTAATGCCTCCTGATATGTCATCATTGGTCAATATCTATACAAACAAGGTTTAGATGGTATGCTACTTAGATTTTTAGAATGGGAAGAGTCTCAACGTGCATTAGAGGAAGTCCATGATGGTATTTGTGGGTCACACTCAAATGGTTTAACACTAGCTCAAAAACTTATTAGGGCTAGGTACTATTGGCCCGAAATGGAGAAAGAGTCTATCATGTTTTCTAAGAACTGTCAAAAGTGCCAAGTGCATGGCAACTTAATTCATGCTCCAGGGAGAGATCTAATTCCCTTTACTACAAAATGGCCTTTTCACCAATGGGCATTTGATCTTATAGGGGCTATACATCTTCATTCTTCTAATGGACATACCCATATAATCACAGCTATAGATTATTTTAGAAAATGGGTAGAAGCAGTCCCTTTGACACAAGCAATTGGAAAGAAAATATCTATGTTCATATTGAACTATATCATATGCAAATATGGGATACCTCATTCCATAATCACAGATAACGGTGGAAAATTCAAGAACAAAGATCTCGATGATTTATGTGCTAAATTCAAGATTACACAACATTGGTCATCTATCTACTATCCTCAAGGGAATGGACAAGCAGAGGCTTCTAACAAGAATCTATTGAAAATCTTGCACCGTATAGTTAATAAAATAGGAAGAGACTAGCATCTCATGATCAACCCAGCTCTCTGGGCCTATAGAACAAGTATCAAAACACCTACTGGGGCTACACCTTTCACTTTAGTTTATGGATCTGAAGTGGTACTACCTATTGAGGTTGAAATCCCATCACTAAGAATCAGAATGCATGGTCTAGTAGCTGATGATGACTACAGAGTGTCTAGGTTGCAAGAACTTGAACTACTAGATGAGTGCAAACAAGCAGCGTATGATCATCTCAGAGTATATCAGAAGAGAATGTCTAGAGGTTACAACAAGAAAGTTAGACACAAAGAATTTTAGGTTGGTGATCTAGTCTTGAGAGTGAATCCTAAAAATCAATCACATCGAGAATGGAAGGGGAAGTTTGAACCCAACTGGCTGGGTCCCTTTTTTATCACTACTACTTTTAGCTCTAGTGCTTATCAACTCTCAGCGACTGAAGGAGAACAACTCTGAGAACCAATCAGTGTTCTCCATCTGAAGAAATTCTATGCCTAAGGCATTCAGTCTATGGTAAAATGTCTTGAAAAAATTAGAAAAATTAGAAAAAGTCCTAAAAAAATGAACATCTTGGTGAAGACCTAGCAATGGGTGCCTTGATGATTCACAAAAAAAGTAAAAAATATCAAAATTAAACAAAAAAAAATGAAAAATACAAAAAAACAAAAAATGAGAAAAAGAAAAAGTGCCTTGGTGAAAACTTGGAAACAGGTGCCTTGGTAGCAAAAATAGAATCTCTGCCAAGATGGTGAAAACACAGAAAATGGGTGCCACTTGTTTCAAAATGCTCCATCTATCAACACAATCTTGGTCTTTCCTAGCTTGCAGTCTTGCTTTAGTTTGTACATATCTCTCAGTTTGTTTCTGCATTCTTGTTTTCAATAAGTCAGTCTGTACACCAATCAGCTCAAGTGTCGGTATCCTATCAATGTTAAAACTTGGGGGCAATCAAAGTCATATCCTATGGCCTCCAATGTATCTTAGACGTATCATATCTAGTTAGAGTCCTTTGAAGCTTCAATCCAAGTCAGTTAGTCAATCTTGTCTCTAGAAAGGATTTTACATCTGCAACAACGCAATCAAACATCAACACAAACTGAAAACAATCTATGCTTTTTACATGCTTTTATCTCCTTGTATGCTTACTGTTTCGCATTGAGATTTTTTCATATTATGTCCCTTTGAGCTCTTCGATGATGTCCTTTATAGGATTTAGAGAGTGATGACTGGAAGCATAATCTTTTCTTTGTTTTTTGCTTGTATGTGAAAATCTAACAACTTTGGAAATTCTGGATTGAAATGGTGTCCAACTGTAAGAGCTTCTATCTCGAATTGGATGGCCAGGCGTACATCGATCATTGATACCTAGAAAATTCAAGGAAGTTTGATCTAACTATTATCTTTTTTGAGTGAGTTCTTTCTCCTATTGTGAAAAGCGATCTTACCTAAGGATGTGAATGATAAAGGGTCACTACAGGTAATTCACATTGGATTTAGAATGATCTCTTGACTATTTGATGTGTTTGTAATGCAAGGCATATTCAGGTCATCATGACATTTATGTTTTGATGCTTATACAAATTGCTATATCAAAATGGACATGATATTCAGGTCATCCTGGCATTTATGCCTTGGTGCTTATATCTAATCAGACATTCTAAAAATAAAATCAATATTCATATATCCATGGTTTCCTAATCAGTGGGTGTTGTATTGATTCCTACACATACAAATTGATATTCATATGTCTAGGGTTTCATAACTATTGGGCATTGTATTGATTTAGCCGATTACCTAAAAAATTCAATGATGCGAATGACTGACACATGATCAGTGACTAGGTCCTAGGTCTTAGGTTGCATTTCATTCTGCATGTCTCTTTGCATTTTGCACTTTGCATGATCTCATAGTGGTTGGCTAAACTTCAATGCTTAAATGATTCTTCAAATCGCATCTTCAAATCTAACAAGAGCTAAATCTCACACGAAGGTTCCTTCAATGAAACAGCAAGTAGAATCCTTTTATTAAAATCTGAGATCATTCATATTATTAACTACTTGCATAATCGACCTTCAATCATCACAAGAAATCCAGAATTCAACTTAACTAATTATCTTACATCAAACTATCAAAATTTCAACTTGGTCACCCATGGTCAACTCATGGTTTAACCTATTCAAACTTGGTCTTTTGAACCTCTCAACGATGCAAAATGCATTCTTGAACATGTACAACCACTTTTCAAATCAATTAACATGCTTCTACACCATAACGCTGACTTTTCTTGTCAGATTTCAATTTTCATCCCGAAGGGGGCATGGTATTGCATATCATTCAAAGTCTGTAATCTAAATCTAAAACCATATCTTCCCTTAGTAATAAAGACAACAACCATGTCTAGTTGTTGATTCATCAAAAAGACCTCATCGCTCAGGGCAATTCAATCATCACTTGGGGCATATCAGATTCCTTGAGATCCATATCAATCTGGTATTCTCTTAATCTTGTAAATTGTATCAGTTTTTGCAACTATCAGTTCAATTGTGTTATTTCCTTCATTCTTAAGAAACTGAAGGGTTCAAATGTGATACCAATGTGATTCTTATCGACAATCAGGTCTGGAATTGGTCACTCACTTCTTCGCAATCATAAGGTTCAGAATCAGGCATTTTGACACTTTTTTGCAATCATCAGTTCATTACTGTTATAGTTAACATTATCTTTGGTCATCCAAGACCTATTATCTTCATATCAACTTCAATCAGTTTCTGCTTCATATCAATTTCAATTTCAAACATCAGTTTCAAAATCATACACAGACTATCTTTGAACCACTGTGCTTCGCACAACAATTCAAAGAGGGGAAAAATCTAATACCCCAAAAATGGGCTATAGGTTCATTAACCTCCTACATCGACATATCGAACAAAATCGACATCAAAGTCTTAACCAAAGGCACATCTGAACATCATCAAATCCTAATTGATTATCTCAAATTCTGCATTGGGGAATATTCCTAGTAATATTACTATTTATCCTAATTATCTTTGATTTAATGATTATTTGGCGATAAATCCTATTTATCCTAAAGTTTGATTAATTGAATATTCTTAATATTTAATTAATTAGATTTAATTCTGCCACTTAATTATTTAATTGAATTTAATTATATTTATTCCTAATTATTATTATTTAAATTTGACAATAAATCAAAATTCCTATCATTAATTGATTAAATTCTTATTTAATTAATTAAAGCAAGTTTGTCATATTTAATGATATTATTTTGGAATAAAAGTTTGATTTAATAATTGATTAAGCCATAAATCAATTGTTTTATTTTCAAAATCAATTAAGTTGAGGACAAATCACTTTATTTATTTATTTAATTCATGATTAATTATGCGCATCCAAAAAAATAGTTAAACTATAAATCAGAAAATCAATTCAAGTTGTTTTAAAAAATAAACTCAACTCTATTTTGAGTTGAAAGCTGATCTCAACTTCTAATTTAAATCAAAAAGCTATTTTTGCATGATTTATTGTGAGTTAACTATCTTTAATTCCTTGTTCACTCAAAAATCAACTGAGTGATTTATGGCTTTTTCCATGCATCCCCAAAGCCCTGGATTTCTATAAAACCAAGGCTCAGCTTTTCAATCTCATATCTCAGAATTTGCAAACTTATGCTGGTGAATTGGTATCTGAAGAATTGAAGCCTCTTTGTGAATCAACAACTTTGTGAGATCATTCATGTTTTAGCATATCATTGTTAGATTAATTGTATTGCATATCATTTTTTCATATAGATTAGATTTCATATCAAATTTCTCATATTATTGCATCTAAAATCCAAAAAAATAGATTAATTTGCATCTAATTCATATCTAGATCTTGCATTCAAATCCTTCGTTTAGGTGTTGTCAAGGTCACTGATCTCAGTCCAATCTGAGAATACATACTTGCATCTACTAGAAGGCAGTAAATCGCCTGGTTAGTTTAGTTTTCAATTACTTGCACGATTTTGATTTTTGCTAACCTCTAATGTTTTACTGAAGTGTTGTGCCTACAAGTAGGTACAAAATTCACACACACAATGACATGGGAGGTCATGTTAATTATGAATTACATAATATAGATAATTCAAATAATCCAAATTGGCATGCGCAAGGCATGCCCTATGAAAATGGTCACTCAAATAATGCTCATCGAAAGCACTAGTTTGCACAGACTTGTTTACATGTGCTTGAGGAGGAGACACAAATAAAAATACAAGATGCACATGATAATGACACGCAACAAACCAATCTACATAAAGATTTGTAGGAAACTAATGATATTGCGCAGCAACCCAAGGTTTATGAAAATTACAAACAGCAGCCTTGTGACTTCCAACTTGCGCAGAAGGAAGAATGTTTACATACGAATAATAGTTGTTATAAAAAAAAAAATAACAATCAGTAGTTTACGGAGGAAAATGGATATTGTTTTACGCAAGGAGGAAACTCTTATAAACAACCAATATATTGCACAGGAAGCCAAAATGAAGCTAAACATAATAGCAGTGTTCATGAGTAGCAAGTAAATAATTATATACTTGCGCAACAACATACAAATCTGCACCAACTTATGCAAGGGAGGGATAATCAATATAATAAAAATACTCATCCACATAAGCAACCAAAGGATATGCACCTTTTTGCATAGATAGAGGATGAGTATGGAGTTAAAAATAAAAGTAATATTCAGAAACAACAAAGTAATAAAGTGTATTATCCAAACCAAAACTTGCGTGGGCAGCCATGTTATTGAAGATTTGTGCAAAGAAAGGATAAGCAATGTGTAAGTAATACCCACGCCAACCATCTTCTCCATGGTGACTCACATGACCAGCACATTGAGGGAATCAAATGTAGGAACGTTAAAGGAGAGGAGAGTTGGCATTATCTAAGTCATTATAATCAATAGCAAGATGGGATCCATCTATTCATGTAGAGGGAGGAATGTGCCCAAAGAAATATTACATATACTGATAACTATAGTATGCAGCAATATATCAAGCCAGCACATCATGGTGCGGAACCCACACAGCTGGACAATAATATATATATTCATAAACAAATGCAACAAAGAAATTATAATGTGCAGCAATTAGATGAAGCACCCAGCCAAAGGGATACACACCAATACAGGCATGAACATGTAGGACCCCTCTGTTTATCATCTTGGTAAGAAGCAGTTTGGTAAGCAACATTAATATTTCTTGCAAAAAAAAAAAAATCTCCTTAGATTGCATATGGATTTCTTAGGAATCTTAGCTATAATTGTCATCTTAATTAAATAGATTTCATTTTCAAGTAAATTCATGGAATATGTAATTTAAGATAGTTTTGAAGTAATATTACTTTTGGAAAGCTATCATAGTATTAGATCATGAAGATTTTTACATGCATTTACATGATGGTATTAATGATATTCTAGGATGCTTGGAAAATGTTGACACAAACATCTAAATTATAATCAGGAAACCTTTGAGAATTAGAATATTCCCTAATGAATAATAGAATTTGGCAATTTAGCATACATAGTTTTAAGACCCGTTTTAAAGTAAAAAAATGATCAATGGTAATTAAACAAGTGTGTAGAAAATAACAACCTAATAGAATCTATAAGTTACTTGGCACTGTTATATGTTATGACGATTTGACTCAGGATGGGATGATGCATGATTCGTAGATGATTCTTGTTGATAATTCACGTCAAAAAATGATTATGTAAACCTCCACATACTAAATATCTAAAAGTAAGGCATGTTGGATGAATGAAGTTAGTAGGTAAATATAATGATTTCTAGAAATGCTATATAGTCATCAAAACAATGGAAAATAATTGATTGTACGACAATATAGTGCTAATGGTTTGAGTACACTAACATAAACAGGATTAAGATAATCTTAAGGATGTGAATAAACCTATTTAGTTGAACATGGATACACAAGTAATCAATTGGATTTGTTTATGAATTAGTGAGATTGTAAAAATTTAAAGATCTAATAGGACCACACAATTAAATATTGGATGAATCAAATATAGCTATGAGATGACCATCCTTGTGTCTTGTCTTCTTGAATTATACTCTGACTTAATAGAAGAAGAACCTATGATAGATTTCATTATGTGGGAATTTCATAGTGATATAATAGTAATTTGATATTAGGATCGATGATTAACATAGTCCAAGGACCATCTTGGTATAAGCTAGATTAGTGTATTCTTGGATAGAATATTTTAGTTGTGTACCTTGTGTTAAACTTAGATAATGTTATTGTAATAGGATACATTCTTGCATGTTTGTATGAAATTCTTAAGTGTGTTGATATCAAATAATATTGGGTTATGTTTTACTTACCTCTGGTTATGATTTAAATGAAAAGATATATAAAATCGAGAACCCAAATCATATTCTGATATATGTGACTTGATTTGCCGTAAATTTAAAATAATGAATTATGCTATGCATTAAGGATAGAGGATATAATAAGTAATATGGATTATGTGGATCTGAGTAATGTAATGAGATAGGATATATGTTTAATTACTAGATACATGATGATTGATCTATTTCAAATATGGAAGATGTGGATTTAAATATGTGAAGGTTATTATGAGATGTTGCAATATGTTGATCTATTTTCTCTAAATTTAGAGGTTGATTTTTATGATGTTTTAATTGGATTGCATGTATAACCTATCTTGGACTACGGATACTTTTACAAGTGTGCAGGTGGGTAACCATGGACACTACGGAGAACCATTGCTAAGGAATTGTTGTTAGAACCCTTGTGGAACCAAGGTCAACCCTAAGAAGGGAATAACCTTGAATGTAAAAGTGTTTTAATTGTTATTTATGTTCTGTAAATAATTTGTGATGTTATATGTTATTTCCTTATTGGCATGACAAGTGTTGTGTTGTGATGTACTCTTTGTGTGGTGTCACTTGACACTAGTGATGTGACATGGCATGTCAATGTTGTTTGGGGTTGAGTTATTGTAACCATGGGTGACCTTTAAGAATCCATAGGTGAGTTTCCTTGGTTTGGATGTCTTGTGAGTAGTCCCATCAGTCATTTTCGTGAGTCACCTTGTAGTGGGCTTTTGGAGGGTTAAAATTGACCCTAGGGAGTAGTTTAGGATAGATTTGACTTGCCCCAAAGGTATACTATGGGGTTGGGGGTATTTCTAGGCCACCTTGAGCCTTTCAAACTGATTTTTCACCTTCCAAAAATGCTTGGGAAGAGTGTGACGAATTTGGGGAAAGAGGAAAGTAACATTTCCTCTTCTCAAAAAAAAGAAAATAGAAAAAAGTCTTGGGAAGGTCAGCCAATAGGATAGGGCCTCTTCCCCTAGGAATTTTGGGGGTTTGTGAGGGGAGACCAGATTAGAGGAGAGTATGGAGAGACTTTGGGGTGTTCACCCACTCTCCATCTTTTGGAGACAAAAAGGTTTGGAAACTAAGTAGGAGGAATGGCTAGAGAGAGAGGGAGGGAAGAGCTTCATTTTATGCAGGCTTGGAGGAGAGGTTGGTGCTCTAACTATGTTCATTTTCATATATATATGTGTTTGTGTATGTTCATGGGTTGACAACTTTTTCCTTCCCCATGTAGTGTTTTGTGATCTTGTGAAGATGGTTGTGGTGAAATATGTTTTGGGTAAGTTGTGGTGTATTCATATGTGATGAAATATATATGTTTGAGTGTATGTGCCCTATGTCATATGTATGTTTCTTACCTTAGCATGGTTCCCCGGGCTCGGGGGTTGGCTAGGGCATACAAAAGGCCTCATGATGCCATATGGTAGGGTGGAGAGCACCCATGGTTATGCTATTTTTTTTTGGATATGCAGGTTCTGGTGTCTTAATGTCTTGAAGGCATGCTAGAAATTATGGAATCCCATGTGATGCAAATGTGTGGAAGAAATGTGAATGTTTGGAAGCAATGATGGGTTTTTCCATTTTTGTATCTTTAACAAAACATATATATTATAGTCCTTAAAGAAAAAAAAAGCATTGTATGGATATTTTCACTTTTGTTTGTAGTTGTAACTTCTCTTTATGGTTAATATCTTTTAAGAAAACCTATCTATGCATGTACTCTAACTTAAAAATAAAGAAAATTTTAGTCATGTATATTGCTATTGTAACATTTATATAGTAGAGTAAAAGAGACTTAGTCAATTTAAACTAAAACATTTCAAAAAAAAATTGTGTTCATGTCCAGCAGAAACCTTGGCATGACAGAACACAACAATAATGTGCATAAATATAATCTACATTCACAGCATTACTTAACATAGAATATGCAAGATGAGAGATCGCAGCTTTATGGTGATGAAGAGAAGGTTGTGGGGTAGCATAAAAATATGTTGGGAAATGATGAGAGGCTTTCAAAGTATCATATGGAGCATATTAATAATGATACACAAGATGACACACAAGTTGTTCACACAAAACAATAGGTAAACAATATGTTTTATCAAACATTAACGCAGCACCTAGATTTATGTTCACACGGGTTGCTCACTGAGAAAGAGCATTATGATTCATGTAACCAGCATAGAAGGTGTATGTATCATTTTGGGTATTCTACGCAGCAAGGTGAGGAATATGTAAAAGAGGAAACAACCAGAAGTTACGCAAAAAATTTCCACACACCAACAAATACAAGATAAACATTATTTTAATTTGCATGCAAATGATTGCCCAGCAAATATCAGGCTAGAAAATAATACTAATCAGCATAATAATAATAATATGAATTGTCAAAGACAAAAGGGGCACTCTACAGGCTTGTGTGAGAAGCATGATGATTTTCTACATGCTAAAAAGGGAGAGTGTGTGATTGAAAATGATCAAGGCGGCAATCTGCATTGTGATAACATGCCAAAGAGCATGCTAGCACCTGGTAAAATTTTCATGGCTGTATAAATTTTTCCCTCGTCTCTGCAATGCTTTCCCTACCCTTGGCCATAAACCCTAGTTCAAATATTCAAAAAATCTAGCTGTTGAGTGGAAAAACCTCTTTTTTTATTCTGGCCATGTTCTTTTTCTTTATTACCTTTTCGGGCCACTTAAGTGATTTATAAGCGCATGTGTGCTTTACTTTCCTGGTCAGTCACCAGTTCACATGCTTCCTAGTGGTTATCCTTTTCTATCAAGTGATTTAGCGACTGTAGTGGTCGTGAGGTCTTTTATTCCCAGCGGTCTATCACTTAGCATTTAGCGACTCTGCTAGTAGTTTTTGTTTCTTTAGTCACAAGTTTGTGTGGTCAACGGAGCCCGGCATCGCAATTACATTTTAATCTAACAGTAGGCGCATGATCTCAAGGAATATTCCTTCCCCTTGAGATCATGCGACAACCGCCCGATCTTCCAACATGTTGCAGCCTATGCACGATGGGTCCTTGTTTGCTCAGTCATCCTGACTTGGTGTCTTTTCATTGGCCGAGGTGGATTGTGATGTGGATCCTATTAGTGGGGCCTACAATGAAGGTCTTTAGATCTGTGGCTAGCGCATGATCTCATGGAATATTCCTACCCCATGAGATCATGCGACATCCCTTGATTTTGAATTTGACCGAGGATGGTGTCAGTGGGTCCAGTGCCAGGTGTTGTGGAGATGGAGGCTTTTCATTGGTTGACAGGTTTGTGACATGGCAATTGTCAGTGGGACCATCTCTCTGCAGATGTAATGTCCCCGCTAGGGAACCCATAAGGAATTAGATCTTATGACCAAAAATTGCAACTAACAAATTTTTTTATTACATTACATCATTACTACTTCACATTTACATTCCTTAAGGTTCCCTTAATGAATTCATTCACTAACATCTATACATTACTTATCCAAATTGAATTTCATTTTCTATCTTTACTATCACATTTTAGAACTAAGAGACAGGGTATGAAAATAACATTTCATTTACAATCATATTCCATACTTTATATACTAAGCTCATATCTCCTTTCTACATATTGAATAGCTATTCATTACAAATTTCATTTTAACCTTAGCATAATAAACATTTTCTTTCATTGCAACAAAGAAGAGATAGAAAAGATTATTCAACATTACATTGTATATTTCCAACTTTGTTCTTTCAAATAATAACCCCTTCAAATCAAGCCTAGAACTATCTCTCCCAATTACATTGCTTTTCTTTTCAATTACATCTTTCTAATAATAACTCTCATTACAATAAAAAGTACATGAATGTTCCAAAGGCATTACAACATATCTTTTCATCTTTCCTTTCAAGAATACATAATACAAAATACAAATATCTGCATCAATACATAAATTTGAACGCATCCAAATCACGAACCACGAACAGGACCTTGAAATATTTTTCCACCCAACCATGTGGAACTGGTGAGACTCCACACCCCGTGCTAGGAGATAGAACCAAGATACTCACAAGGCCCTAAGCAATCTAAGGCTCAAAAGATAAAGAAATCCAAGACTCAAAAAGAACATAAAATATCATCATACCATAACATAGAGGTCAAGGTTCTAGGATACCACCTAAGTGAGTGTCATCACACAACCTGTATATTGGGATCCTTCCTGGCAACCATGTAACCCCGGTCCCCCCTTTATGAATAGGGATCCATCCTGTTAGCTATCCATGGTCCTGGTACTCCAATCAAGTTTGTGTGGCCATTATTATATTATCTTTCATTAACTTTTGAATCCCCCCTTCCCAAGTTAATTTTTAAGGTTATCACTTTTACAAACCCACCCATAGGATCATCTAGCAACCACTTTAGGGTTCCAAAACCTATGGTGAGCCACTCACTTAAGGTTCCTATCCCCTTACCCCACACATGCACAACCATGAAAACCACAAGTAACCTCAAAATGATCCATCTCATAGGTCTAGGAAACCCTCTAGTGCACTCAGGCCACCCAAACAAGTCCTGACCTTATATTATGGATTTTATCAAAAGCCAAGTATGAACAAAAGCTTAAACTCAAAACCAGGTATAAAAATTCACAACATAAAACTTCCCACATGCATTGACACAACATTCCATAGCTTATTTCAAAAATCTAGGAAAAAGTCTCATGTGCTTGAAATTTGGCTAAGTTTGAATTTTTAAGAAATCTCAAAATTAGAAATTGCATCATAACTCCCATGAATCTGAAACCTATCCCAATCATCTCAAAAGGTGCCTAAACCCTTTATACAAGTATAACTTAAAGTAGAAGAAATTGTTATACTTGTATAAAACTTGTTTTTGCTCGGTTGACACTAGTTGGTTGGTTAACACAGTCTAGGTCGGTTAACACTAGACTGGTCGGTCAATACTGCATTGGTCGGTTAACACTAGATTGATTGGTCAATACTACGTCAGTTGGTTAACACTAGACTGGTCGGTCAATAATACATTGGTCAGTTAATACTGAGTCAGTCGGTTGATACTGAGTTGGCTAGTTACACTGCTATAGTTGGTTAACACTAAACTGACCTAGCTCAGTTATTACTAGATTGACCCTACTCGGTTACCACTAGACCAACCTGGCTTGGTTAATACTAAACCGACTGCAAACTACAAAAACATGACTATCAACTATGTCTTGCGAGTAAAACTGGGCATAATGGGGACTATGGTTGCCAAATTTGAGCACGACCCATTTGAGATCTCCCAGTTTCCCTTTAGAAATAGCTCATCAATCCACCCTATCTAGCTAACAAATATTTTTCTAGATCTGGACAAGAAAAGTGGTACACAAACTGACATGGACCAGTAAGGTTGAAATAACAGTTTTAAATTCTAGAAGCACTTAAGAATATTTTGGAAGGAAGGGAAATAAACAGGAGAATATTAAGGATCCTACAAACCAAATTAACCAAAATAAAAGCATTAATTTCACAGAGAAGTCTACAAGAGGAAAATAGTAAGGAAATGACTGCATTTCAATCCTACACCTTCATGACCCTTCCTATTTCTTTATAAACTTCCCTATTTAATCAATAAAAGATAACTCAGCCTCCCACATGTCCATAAAGAAAACTATATGATCATACACAATTTTATTATCATATCATATACAAACACATTCACATACAAAGGGGAAGAATGGAGATTCTTCCCAGTTTAGACCCTACCTTGGGTCCTGCAGAGATTCCTCTTCCCTTGACTAGATAATCTCTGCAAAGCTTCAATCCTTGAGTAGATATCCTTCTGGAAATCTTCCTCTGGAAATCAACTCCTAGCAATCCAAAAACTCTCAAACTCACATAAACTCTCACCAAAATTTTTTGGAGAAATCAATTACTTGCAACTCAAAGAAAACCAATCTTCCCAAAAATTAACATCCTCCTGCACACAAAAATCTTCAAATATTTATTCCCCAACTATGTGGTTGGAGGAGTTGCTTTCTGGGAAGCAACTTCTCCAACTTCCATAGTTGGTTGAAGGCCAACCAAATAATTCCTGTAAAGACTTAATCAAGGTTTTTATAAATTTAATTAAAATATCTTTTAAACAAGAAACATAACAAAAATAATACACAAATACCTATCAAGAAAAACACATAGCACAATAGGAAAACAAGTGGCCTAACTTCTAGGAGGTCTCAAGTTCAACTCCCTCGTAGATAGCCAATTTTACTACAAAGGCCATTTTCCTTTTCCTTTTATTATTATTATTTTTACTTTTTATTTAATACATTTATTAAATATACTTTATTTAACTCATTTTATTTTCTTATTATAAATAACATACCATTTACACAATTAATGAAAACATATAATTATTATTATTATTTATATAAGCATGGATATATGCGTGTGCACCCACATATACACAACCTATAAAAAATACAAATATTTATAACATAATTATTTATTATACATATAAAATAGATTAATACTAACTCTTAACATAAACTCAGACCAACATCAAATCAAGTCCATAACATAAACTGCATTCCACTTCCCAACTAGGATAACTTCCTAAATAGAATTCTAGGTCCATGGGTAACCTCAGGAGTAACTTGGTTAAATCTCCACACATCAACAATTTGAGGATTTTGAAGGCACGCTCAGACCTGTGTAGCCAGGTGGAGATGATACCTGGTACCTGCATCCTGCAACACCAACTGATATGCATATATAAATATAAACAGACAGTGGCAAACAAGGAGGGAGAGTGTGACATCGTGTGGATCTCCCGTGGGAGTAACTACAACTACCCCTCCTCATCCTACACTCACATCAACTAGTGAACACTAAACCATAATAGGGTCAGTAGGGTTAGATCATAATAAAACATCATAACACAAATCAATGTAAAACATTTTACTGATATTTCATTTCTAGCCATTCATTATTAAATTATAACTCATTTAATATTTCCAAATAAATTGTAGTAACCAAATATATATGCTCAAATGTCTCATAAAATGCTAACTAAATTATAATCATAGTCCATCATAAAATCCAAAGTGTCAAAGCAATAGTCCTGTTAGTCTAACATAGGAAGATTGTTGGACTACAACTGATTTGGAATCTGATTGAAGGATCTGTGATTGCAAGATCACTGAGAAGTTTCTGATTAGATATGTAATATGATTAAATCAGTATTATGTTGTCATTGATGTCAACTAGTTTGACAACACTTATCTTGTAAGTTACTATACCAAGACATCTGAAGAAAGGTGAAAGAGATGAAGAACAGAGAATTCTACATGAGGAAAGATATACATGACAGATGAGGATAAGGAACACATTGAGTAACTTATTGATGAGTCTATGACTTGATGATATTGACTTTATTATGTTGCATTCATATATAATGAAGTTTAGAGCTGAAAGACACAAAGTAATGATGTTGGTAAATGAAGCATTTTTAGTATACACCGACGGAGTGTAGTGTATACCGACTGCAGTATTAACTAAGCAATGTTCACCGATGCATTCTTTGTTAACCGAGCAGAACATAATGAATTAAATGATTAGTTTAAGCTGATAGGAATTATGAGCTGGCAAAAGTAGAACATCGAGGTAACAGATAATGTTTGTTACGTAGATCAACGGCTGACAAAATTCAAAGAAGATCTAATGGAGAAGATTGAAACTGTTATTGACACAAGTACCGAGAAATTTTTAAGTGGCAAAATCTATGAATGTGATTAAGCATCAAATTTGATGGTGGAGGAGAAAATAATTTACTCATCTATATAAGAGAACAAAATTTCTTTAGTAAAGAGTAGAGGAGAAGAAGCTGCAGGAATTTCGCGTGAACAATCTTTCATGCATTCTGATCATACTGGTTAGTAAGAACTGAGCTACAGAACATTTATCCAGCTATAGAGAGCTATTACCGATGGAAAGTAAGCTATAGAGAGCTATTACCGATGGAAAGTTAAGTTGATACAGTATTCAAACTAAAGTGAAATATTGATCAAAAGGATTTGTATGGACTAAATATTGATCTATAATCTACAATTAAAGTTGTATTAAGGTAGGTCATTTTACTATTGCATATTTAACCATTGTATATAGTTCAAATCTCTTAACCGAGTGAACTCTAAAAGTCTTATGATGTATCATTCATAGAATGAACATTGCTATCATGTCAACCCATAGTGAATGTTGGTTGGATGATAACTTCTAGTCTAAAATCCTCTAACAAGGTCACACCTGATAGTGTGTTTGTAACCTTTAATAGGGTTGGGTCTTAACCGACCTCACTTCAGAAGAGTGAATAATTTTGGGTTGCCGGTCCCAAGTGGTTTTTCCCTTTACAGGGTTTCCACATTAAATCTTTCATGTTATGTGTTGATTGTGATATTTGTTTGTTATCATACTTTGCATATTACATATTAGATTTGATCGTTAAATAGTTTAGTATTAGACTGGTAATTGGTAAAAGCATAGAGAGTTAGAGTTATTATTGCTTACCGATGAGCAGGAAGTGTAGAAATTGTTTTGAATTATACATTTTGAATTGGGACATTGGATAACTCATTCACCCCCCTCTCAGTTATTCTAACAAGATGCTAGGGTGGGCATTATAGCAGAAGTCAGTAGTCTGTGTTAGAGTAATCATACTTTATGCTTATTAATTAAATCACTTTGGTTTAATTAATTAAGTCATTTATTACTCTATTTACTTAAGCTATCTTTTAGGTGCATTATAATTAATATATTTATTAATTATAATGTGCAACCTAGCTTTATTTTTTGCTTTATAGCTTTAGGGTTTTATTGTTCACCTATATGGTTGAACCCTTTGTACATTCTTTTTAGATAATTCACTTATTGGATCATAATAGAAATTGCTCTTTGCATGTCCATAAGATGTCTCTGGTTTTTTGGCCTCCATGATTTTTCTTGCTTCTGTGCTTTGCTTCTTCCATGTGACAGGGTTATGCATGCAGGTGTTCTTGGGAGATTAGTATTTCACCTAATCTAACATGGTATCAGAGCCATCTTGCTGCTCGCTGTTCGTGTTTTATTGAAGTGTTTCAAAAGCAGGAGGTTTTCAAGGGTTTCAAAAGTTTTTTTTGTGGATCTGGGGGGGAGCCAAAATTTGGCTCACCTTGGGCAAAAACGGACACCACCATTGTGTCCGGAAGGCCCAAGAACCCCTAAATCCATATAAAACTTGTCCATTTTGGACACAGTGGCATTTGAGGCAAAAAAATTTTGCATACCAAGGCCGTACGGCCCTGGCACGCACTCCGAGACGACGATTTTCAAAAAAAATTATTAAAATTTTTTTTAAGGGGCGGCCTCCCGGGCGCCACCCAGCGGCCACCCGGGCGCCACCCCGCGGCTCCTCCGCCGCCCCGCTGGCCTCCTCAGCCGGCCCCGCTCCGCGGCCCGCCCAGCCGCCGCCCGCGCCCGCGCGCTCCGCTCCGCCGGCCCGCCCACCGCCAGCACCAGCACCAGCCCCTGGTCGCCCACATGACCCGGGGTTTCCTGATTCAGCCCCCAGGCCCTCTGCTGACGTCAGCAGACATGCTTTTTAATTTTTTTTAAAAAATTTGCATGTTTTTTTAGGGCTCTGTTTTAAGGGTAATTGGGCTTTTTTTGTCATATCTTCTTCATCTGGAGGCGTATTTGGGAGTTTTTTATATCATCGGAAAGCTCTTTCCGAGACAAACGCAATTATGGAGGTTTCTTTTCAAGTTTTTTGCCTCATTTTTCATACCATGCCTTCGAAGGCAGGACTGCTTTTTTGCCTTCCTGGAGCACCTGATGCTTTTTTTGGCATAACTTGCTCATACGGAGGAGTTAGTGGGCGAAGGAGACATCATCGGAAAGATGATTCTGAGACGGTCATTTTATATGAGATCTTTTTTCCAGATTCTTCTTCCATTTTTTGCACCAGGCTGTTGAATTCAGAGGTTTTCTTTTTCAGGTGCCTGCCAGAGCACCTGTCACTGTTTTTGCCGTAACTTGAGCATACGATGGCATTTTTTGCCAAATGAGATATCGACGGAAAGCTGGTTCCGAGACCTTTCTGTTTTTCTTAGTTTGGTTGTTTGATTTTGCCGTTTGCAAGGGTTTTCTGCCAGTCAAAGTCACGGGTAATTTTTGCATTCCGGACACCATATCTCTCACATCCGGGCTCAGTTTTCAGCAAACTTGGTATTTTCGGAAAGCTGGTTCAGTGTGCTATTCAGTGGCAGAGGTTATTTTTCCAGATTCTACTCCAGGTTTTCACTCCTCTGAGTTATGCAGTTTATGCCCTCTGGTGGAGTGCTTGGTTCTACAGGTCCGGGGATCTCTTTTTCTGAGTTCATAGCTCACTCTTCTTTCTGTCTTTTGAGCATTGTATGCTTCTCTTCTGTTGCATTCTTTTTTCTGTAAACGCACTGAGATAAAGTGCCTACTTTTGCATATCTGGGATCTTGTACTCTTTGTGTTTGTTTGTACTCGCACTCAGTTATAAAGTGCCATGGGGGGATTCTGATGCATTTGCCACTATAGGCGCATCCACTCTTGTCAAGTGAGCGTACCTTCCATGACATTAGCCCATGTAGAGTGTGTCTATGACACCGCCCTTTATCCTGTTCTTGTACCTTCTTTTGCACATAGGTGTTCCTGTTTCTTCTTCTTGCAGATGTTTCTGGCATTGCATTTCAGTGTTCCTGTCACCCCGTTCAGCATTATGGGGGGGGTTCACCTGTTGGCTCTATTGCTTCCTTGGTTCGGTTGAGTGATCTACGTATTCAGTTTTTGTTCCTATGTACTAGGCGGATGCAGTGGCTAGGCACCTATGCATTTCGGTGAGATGGTTCATCTACTATATAGACACTCATTCATTCCTATTTTGGAGGTCACCTCTTTGATTGATCAGCTCTTCAGACTTTGTCTTCTCTACCTGGTCATGCACTTCAGTGGGGGTTCCAGCAGTTTCTTCTGACAGTGTTTGCAGCTTCATGCTTCGGAGATGCTTCATGCTCTTTCTTGTTCCTTTCTTTGGGACATTCCCTAGATTGGAGGCTTTGTTTCCTTCATCTAGTTTATTTTCTTGTACTGGGTACCTGATCAGGCCTTGTTGCCGGGACCCATTTTCTACTGTCATAGCTGTGCTAGGTTAGCTTCCCTCTTGAGCTACGCTTAAGGGGGGGTGTTAGAGTAATCATACTTTATGCTTATTAATTAAATCACTTTGGTTTAATTAATTAAGTCATTTATTACTCTATTTACTTAAGCTATCTTTTAGGTGCATTATAATTAATATATTTATTAATTATAATGTGCAACCTAGCTTTATTTTTTGCTTTATAGCTTTAGGGTTTTATTGTTAACCTATATGGTTGAACCCTTTGTACATTCTTTTTAGATAATTCACTTATTGGATCATAATAGAAATTTCTCTTTGCATGTCCATAAGATGTCTCTGGTTTTTTGGCCTCCATGATTTTTCTTGCTTCTGTGCTTTGCTTCTTCCATGTGACAGGGTTATGCATGCAGGTGTTCTTGGGAGATTAGTATTTCACCTAATCTAACAGTCTGACAGTTGTTAGAAGGATCGATGATGGGCACTTGATTGTGAGGAATATTCTTTCCCCTCACGATCATGCACCTACCATCCGATATGAAGGTAAAGAAAAGTCAAGGTGGATCCGTGATGCTACGTGGTACTAACATGCCCATTTCTGATTGGCTAACAGTTTGGCGACATGGTGAGAGACTTTTCAAAATGGCCTTTTGACTATTACGGAGATTAATGAGAGCCGCCTGATCTGTCAGGAAAAGATGAGATCTACGACCGCATTTTAAACTTGTTGATTAGCCGTTGCTACCAGGAATTCAAATTTTAAATGGTTTTTAACGATAGAAGGACTGATTTTTAATGTTTTACCGACTGGGTTTGGTAGGAATGATCTTGTCGACTGTTGCAGAGTGTCCCAAGGTGTGTGATGACTAATTGCAGAGAGTTTTGTACCATAAAGAAGTTGCTCAAGGTGTGTTGCAGGTGGGTAATTAGGTGGGTGAATGTAGAAAATTCATGGTCTTTGGTACAAATTAGGAGATTTATCATAAGTGAAGATCATCCTAGGATCTGATCAGGCCAGGTCACTTGGTTTTCCTCCCTTGAAATAAATTGTGATTGAATTTTTGGTTGGTTTGGTGGGTGAAAACCCTAACCCCTTGCCCTAGTCATCCATAGCTTGTTGCATCCTATTTTTGGGATTCCAAGATGACTAGGGGGTATATATTGTTGTAGTTTTGATTTTGTAGGGGTTCCAAGTCTTTTGGTCCCAAAGGTGGTTGATGTTATGTTAAAAATCAATGTAAAGACTGAACAAGGAGAGCCTAGATTTTGGGTTTGTCTCCTAGCATTTTGTTGTTCTGGTAATGCATAGATTTTGCAAATTTTAATGAGAATGCACTTTAATTCCAATCTCAGATTCTTGTTTGTCTTCTTATTCTAATCTTGGGCTCATATATGTTAATGTCACAAAGTGAGTTAGCATATGGTAAACAAAGGGTATTGTGGATTTATCTTTGAGTTCCTAACAAAGTTAGGATTAAAGTCTTTAAGGTGATTTTAGTGAGTTCATGGTTGGGTAGGAATTTGATGATCAGTTTTGAGGGTGAGGGGGATAATAGGTAAAGCACTTACCCTAAATTTAGGAGTATTTGATTTAGGATTTTTCAGTTGATATGTGTTATTAGGTGACTCTATGCCCTAGGTTAAGGCACTAATCCATTCTCTGGAAGTAGTTCATCATCCTCCACCATACATATAAATGATAAAATCTTTAAACCAGTTTGTAAATGATATAATTGCTTAATATTTTGTGATTCCTTTCAAGAAGTGAGTCAAAGGTACACCTACCTGAGCATCTAAGCTCAAAGTGTAGGAGGATCTCTTTGATCCTTGTTAATTGGCCCTTTTCCTTGCAGACTTTGGAGTGATGATAGAGTCAGAGACATTAAGTTGTTAATCATAGTGTAAACCTGCAAGTATAAAGAAAAGAAAACCAACAGAGCATACGTGAGAAGATATGTAATAATGCGCAAGGCCAAAACGATGTGCAACATCTGGGCACCCACAAACACAGGAATAATGATGTAAGTCTAAGTAATAAAAATATTAGCCAAAATTATAGTATGCAGCCATGTGGTTTTTCCCAAGACCAAAAGTATATGAAGCAAGCTAAAGTTCACACATAGCCTAAGGGCACACATCAGTAATAGTAGCAGCATGGTGTAAATAATGTGCATTATAATATGCAGCCAAATAATGCTCATCAACGGCCCAAGTACCATGCACTTCAAGCTCTTGGACAGAAAAAGAATGATAAAAATTATGCCTAGCATGATAGTTTCCTTGGGCTTGATTTGCGAAATCAATTCAAGCATATTTCACGATGTAAGGAGATGGTAATTCCCAATACCATTTATACAAATTTGTATACTCCCACATATAAACATAATAGTGATGTGCATTATCTCGTGCAAAAGGAGGAATATATGAATGAGAATTTTCCCAGTAAGCAAAATGATAATATACATTATCAAAACCATATTCTCCAAGGTGGCTTACGAGACTAGCATGTTAAGGAGTATGTAGATATGCAGCATCATGAGCCTCAAAGCAGGCTTGCACAAGGCAATACAAAGTATTATAAAGAAAAATTTCAACATTCTGGGACTCACGTATACGCAAAGAAGGATGGTGATGATAATTTATGTGAGTAGCCAAATGAGCCTCATCAACTTGTGCAGGAAGGGGATGAATCATGCATGTCTCCCTTGAATGTATTCATTAATTTAGAATGGTATGATAATGAAAATGTGTCACATGCTGAACAAATTCATTACATTGGAAATTATGAAGATTGGCATGAAAATTATGTTTAGTGCATTTCCAAAAGGCACAAAATATTATATGACCAGAACAAGGTTTTCGACATAGGTAGGGTTACCTGCTCAGGTAAGTATTTCTTCTAGAAATCAATTCTTTTATTTATATTTTCTCTATAAGCTTTTTATTTATATTTAATATTTTCAGCATGAGAATTATTATATTGGAGAGATAAGTGAGTTTGTTTTCCTTTTGATTTAATTCCTTATATTTTGGTTTATTTATTTATCATTGTTTTATATCATTAATATTTTATGTTTAGTGGCCTGCTTCTCCAGAGAAGTCTATATTCTCGTTGTGTCTAGGTATGGACACACGTCCCCAATTTGAGTCACTGTTAGCACCTGAAAATTCAAGCCAAAATATATACGAAATTATCAGGGAAGTATGATCTTAATTTTCAGTTTTATATAATTTCCCTATGTTTAAAAAATTAAAATAATAAAGGAGCATATATGTTTATCACTTTCTACTTTTATTTTAGGTTGTTAATTGTTTTATTCTAATTCCATAAACGCATATTTAATTTTGAAAATAAATAATTATTATAAAAATAAAATAGGTTGAACAAAAGGTGGCGAGAGGGAGTCGAACACTCAACCTCTCAAGCCGACCTTTTTCCTACCTATCTACCTTCCTACCCCCTAACCAGTTAGTCTACTTGTTTTCTTCAAGAGGGTTGTGAGAAAATACTTATTTATCTTCATTTTTATGTGTAGGTGAGAAATAAAAACAACCTCTTACACAGGGAGTTATCTCTTACACGGGGAGGAGTTGAACACTCGACCTCTCGACCCATTCCTTTTCCTACCTAACTACCCGACCCTACCCTTACCAATTGCTCTATATTATTCTTCGAGGGCGTGTATGTAAATAAATCTATAAATTAAAGAAAACATTATCTCTTTTTAAATTAAATGTTAAAATGAATTAGGTTTGTGAGATAGGAATTTCATGTGTCATAATTACTAATAATTATTTTATTTTTAATTTTGATTTATCCCCAAAACCCTAGAAATAAAAATAAATGATGGAATAAAGGTTAAAATTGATAAATATTGATTTGTTAGGGTTTTGGTACATTTTTAATGTTAATTCTTTTTCTTCCCCATTTGGCATTTTCACCTAATGAATTTTTAACATTAATATTTTACAAAGTTAGGTGAAAAGTTTTTTAACGTCATTGTACTATTATTAAATTTTAAAGAGGTGTAATGTAAATATTATATATATATATATATAGATATAGATATAGATATATATGTATATATATATGTACATACATATATATATATATATATATATATATATATATATATATATATATATATGTATGTATATATATATGTATATATATGTATATATATATATATATATACATATATATATATATATATATATATATATATATATATATATATATATATATATATATGATATATATATGTATGTATGTATATATATATATATGTATGTATATATATATATATGTATGTATATATATATATATGTATGTATATGTATATATATATGTATATGTGTGTGTGTGTGTGTGTATATATATATATATATATATATATATATATATATATATATATATATATATAATATATATATATATATATATATATATATATATATATATATATATATATATATATATATATATATATATATATATATATATATATATATATATATATATATATATACACACATATAGATTCTAGGGTTTGTCATTTATGCTTTAGCTGCAAATCCCTAAGAGTAACTTTTCTTTACTTATTTACTTTAATTTTAGGGGTGTTAATAATTTTATCTTATTGTTTTTATGGATTAGTTAATCCTGTTTGTATGCATGTTTTAGGGTTGCTTTTAGAAAGTTAAATTTTTTAGGTTCCCTAATCATATGTATTTTTCATAGTTGTAATATTATTTTGTATTAGAAAGATTTTGTATCATTTGGGTAATAGTTTTGTAAACTTAATGTGTTAGCCCTTAGTGGATTGATTTCATCTTTAGGGTTAAATACATTTTTTCACTAAGTGGATTATATTCCTAAATAAATAAATTATGTTTTATTTTGAAATAGAAGGATAATTATAAACGTAACATTTTTATTGTCTCGTTATACAAATCCTTGATGATTTAATAACTATTATGGTTTAAGTATAATTAAATTTTCATTTTCATTTTTATTTATGATACTTATTTATTTTTACTAGATTATTAATAAGTAATATATAGTGTCTATACAAGATTAATACACTACATATATAATGTTTTTTATTATTATGTTTGAGATGAACTAATATTGAGTATTTTGTGTGTGCAGGAAATTAGAAAGTAAACTATTGTGCACGACACACATATAATTATAAGGGGATATTTTCCTGAACAACCATTGTTATGGTTGGTTATGCACATTTTTAGGGTTAATTGTATAATTAGGTCCTGTGAAAGGGCATGTCCTTTCACAGGGAACCATTGGGATTTATACTTATACTCACTCAAATGTAAGAAAAAAATAATACAATTCTATCACGGCAAAAAAGCTACTTCTCACAGACTGGAATCTAATGTCTCAAGATATTATGCATGGATATTTGATAAGTGTTTATACCCTATTGATTATATAGTTTGTATGTTCAATCAGTTTCTTGGATTACTCTCTAACCAGGGTATCCTATTATGCTTTCTATTTTATGTATTTATTTATGATCAGTTTGTACAATTTGAATAATGATAGCATGGTCTAGGAACCTGTTGTTGTTTCCTTTTGGGCTCTTAAGTTGAGTTTAAAAACCATAGGACCTATTGTATGAATTATTGTAAAGTTTTGTTTAAATAAAAGCTTGTAGGGTGATGGTCTCATTCTGCAGAAATGAGTTATCTTAAAATCATCTCCAGTTACATATAGTATTGAATGTTGACTCTATTTTCAATTTGGCATCAAGCACTGGTCTATTCATTCATTTGATTTTGTCATTTATTTATTTTTGTGAAGTACATTTCTAATCTACTATCTTATTTATCAAGCATTAAATTAGGTTTAGCATTAGTTCATAGCATTAGTCTAAATATCTAACTATCTACCTATTAGGATATTCAGTTACTTTATCTTCCAAGGATCAATAACCTCTTTGGAAGAAATTTTGTTGTTTATGCATGTTGTTTGTGCAGTTAGATAGTATATTCAATTTAGGCCTACCAGCCTTGGTTCAATTGAACCAAAATTGCAGAGGCATCTATTGTGCCTATTAGTTGGCCTCAAAATGATCAGCATTTTCGAGCACCAACATAATGTATCCTTAATGCAAGGATCATTTATGTGATATGTTTCAGCCATCACACAATGTCTATCATAATAGGAGTTCAATGGTCTATTTAAGGAATGAATCCACCATGTAAGAAATCATCTATTGTGATCTATTTCAGCTGTCACACGATGTCTATCACAATACAAGGTCAAGTTATTATAAGATCATCACCTTTCAATAACTCATACAAATACAAGTGGACAATCATTTGGAATTTTTCACTTCCTCATGATTTACATAGGGGGTTAGGCCCATTAAAATATTCATGATTCATTAGTATAATAATCAATTATATAAATTTTACCTCAGAAGTATTTCACCTTCAATAGTAAACTCCATCTCAATCAATATGATCAAGATTATCACAAGTTGACTGAACCATTTTTCTCCCTCTAAAGCTCAAGTTTATCAACTTATTGACCTATTTTGAAATGTAAGACTCCCTTTGCATCTAGTCTCAATCATCAATTTGTTTGCAAGCATCAAATTTTTTCTCCCTTGAATGCAACTATCTTTTGCTTCTATCTTGAAGGTATGTCAGAGAGAGATTACAAATAGCTCACTAAACTATCTCGACCAAAAATACCAATGATAGAAGCATACAATATTTTACTAACCAATAGTATAGTATGAATTACAAACTCAATAATTATGTGCATTAATAAAATATGAGATACTTATCTTTTATAATTTTAAGTATTTCATTTTGCAAGGTGAGCCCATATAGAAAATATCATGTAAATTCACAGAATGATGTCTTCATTCTCAAACATTACCATAATTCTTCACATGACCTATTTTAATATCCAAAGGTTCTATACACTATCACAACCTTCATCTTATTAGATCTCCCTTCAAGTGTTTAGGCTTTTAAGGAAGGAACCTCACTCTTTTACAGATTTTGCATAGACCCATACACAGTCGATCATAACTTTTGAAACCAACACTTTCA